>PNEQ01085464.1:0-46781 GCA_003012365.1 Medauroidea extradentata | reverse complement strand
TAGCAGTCCTCTTGTATCGCCAACACTGCTCCGCAGGTAGCCGCCTGCCGCCTCACAGTAGACTTTGACGTCACCAAGATGTCTTCACCAGTCTCTCTCCACAGGCGTAGCAACTTCCTCTAGCACTTCCAATAGCGAACTCTCCTCAAATGTGCCGATTCTGTGCTTTTATACTAGCCCAGACAGTCGGTTATTCCCCGCATTACAGGGGTCTAAAAATAGATATTTCATCATGTTTCGGACGTGCTTGCAGTCACGTCGGCCGCCCTCGAAGGGTTAAGACGCAGTTGGGACAGGTATCTATGACGTAGTTTCGGCGGTTTTCCCACCATGAGCCACCCGGGCTATGAGTCATCGGCCAGCCCTCAAGGTGTTACGAAACAGCCGCCGACCACTGGCCTCCAGGAACATGGCACGCAACAATAATAATAATAGGCTCTTTTTAATATCAATGCAATATTAGCATACATACGTACATTAAAAATAAATAAATTAATTAAAGTGAACATTGCGATCTCTACCGCAGTTTTGAAAGTAAAAAGTCCCGTACCTTTTTTTAAACTTTTGTATTATCTATTTCACACACATAATGCGTCAGCCCATTCCATAGACGCGATGCAGACACAGTAAAAGATTCAGCAAAGAACTCTTGAGTTATCTGTGGAACAGGTAAGGACAGGTATAATTAGAGATGATGGTTTATCGCGGGAAAACTTGACTATTTGCTAGACTTCAACATACGCTCAGCTTATGAAAAGATAAGTGGCTTTCGCTTGTACGTGGAGCTGTTGCCCCAATTTGACTTAGCCAATAGGAATCCCGCTGTTTTAATATTTGATGCCTGTTATTGGTCTGCAGACAGCTACGGTGTGTCAGTGGTTTCAAGGCTATGTTGGTGCAAAAAATTTTCGCGATATACCATCATCTCTAGGTATAATATTCTGCCGGTAACGTACCATAATCTGACTGATGCGGTGCCTTAATGGGTGTGACATATTTGCATATTAATGACATGTGCTCGAAGTGTATTGTATGATCTTCCTTGGGACATGGTTACTTCGCCACTCTATTTTAGCTGTTTATATTTTTGCCTTTTTTTTTTGACACTGCTATAAATCGCAATGACTTACAGTACCAATTGAAATAAAAGCTATTAATTTTAAAGATAAAAATTATTTCACTTTCAGCTTTGCAGGTGCAGAACTGTGACGGCCTTATCATAAGTAATTTTTAAAATAAAGGTATATGTAATAGGCAGGGATACTGAACTTTCGCGAAAGAATTTTTGCAGTAACTACTTGAATGCTTTCCATGCTTATCGTCAGCTCTGCTCCATGGCCAGTTACTGGATGTCCTATGGGCATGAGCTCGAGTTTCTTCATGTTTGACGATAATTATTTTTTTTAAACATGAACTGGAGTCGATATCGTTAAAAAGCTCCGTAACTTTGTTATGACTGGTTTTAACTACGTAGGCCTACTCTGTATTCGCCGAGACAGAAGACAGCAAGATAGTAGTTAATTAACGAAATTTCCTTTTAATTGATATATTAACTAAAATCTTCATAGAGTTTGTCTCGAAAAATTGCATTGCCATAGTAAATCCTATTTGCAAGAAAGTTACGAAGCAATGTTACGATATCGGTTCTCGTGTGTGTTTAAAAAATAATTCTCTGGAAAGCCGAGAAACTCGGTTACATACCCTTAACTTGGAGTTCTAGCCGCCAATCGCAGACGTGTTGTGTCTCAGGGCCAGTATTCGGATTGGGTCAGTTAAATAAGCTACGACTCTGCACCACGTCACGCTGCCAATCACCACAAAGCAAATCTACATATGTAGACATAATGCATTGAAAAAAGCTGTTCTTGTCGCTCGCAAAAATTCATGGTCTCTCCTAACACCTAGAGACGTGCAAAATTCGCGTTATCATTTGGAGTCTAGTCATCTGTCAGAATATAATGCGAATTTCGCATGTCTCTACCAATAATAAGTTGTGGTGATGGGATGGTATATCGCGAATATGTTTTGTTACAACGTAGCCTATAGTCACTTGGAGTCTAGTCATCTGTCAGAATATAATGCATGGCCTATAGTCGCATGTCTCTACCAATAATAAGTTGTGGTGATGGGATGGTATATCGCGAATATGTTTTGTTACAACGTAGCCTTGAAAACCCGGTAGTTTCTTGTGACATGTACGATTAGGTGATGTTTGACACAACGTAGTTGTCTGCAGACCAACAATAGGCATCAAATATTAAAATAGCGAGATTCTTTTTGGATCAGTCAAATTGGGCACACTAACAGCTCCGGCTAAAGCCAGCAATCTTCTGGTGAGCTGAACTTGCGTTGAAATCCAGCAAACATTCAAGTTTCCCCGCGATAAACTATCGTCTCTTATAACAGGTCTACAAACATTATGCTATAACTACGAACCTGACGATTTCACGCTTTCTTTTGGGTGCAAGAAGGATTTAAACAAATGTTAATTTGTACTACTTTCGTAACTGGTCCTTCTTGACTTACGTTAAAGATTCTTGAGATCACTGAGCTAATAATAAAGAAGCAACTATACGCGGGTCCAATTATGTTGGTATCACTGTGACAGCGAGTAGCCAATGATCAGCTGTTTTCTGCTTGAGTACACAGATATCCTTGGAAGCTAAGTTACAGGTTAGGCCAATATGTCACGGTATACGACCGTTATTTCAATTATTTTTAAAGCAACAGTACATTTGATTAATGTTTCTTTGGCAATCAAAATTATGGTATTTTTGTGCACCAGGAAAAATAAGGACAAAACTCGGTACAAACCGTCGTTTGAGAATGGAGACCTCGTATCAGCATTTTCACGACTTTACAGGAGCGATAAAAAAAAATTCACAGCTAAGGATGCCAATATTTCGATCTGGGAGGTTTGAGTATGTCGGAAAATAAATTTAAAAATAAATAAATAAACACGTTACCGTAGTACGTACATTACATCTGTTTTATGAGTAGAGACCTGAAAAATTCGCGGCTTCACTGACCTGTAGGCTGGCCTCCAAGATCATCTTTGTGCTCAAGAAGACAACAGTTGTTCATTAGCTGCTCGCTCAAACAGTGAAATTGGCATGTGTATAGTTATATTTTTGTTATTGGCTCAGCGACTTCCAGGAAGTGTCAAATAAGTCGAGGGCCAATTGCGAAAGTAGCACGTAAATACAGTCGCTGGAATTCTAGCTTGTGCCAAAAAGAAAACGCTAATTTTTCAGGTCTCTATTTATGAGGCATCCAGATTGCATATATTGATTTTATTCTGATTCGACATATCAACTTCAACTCTTTTTCACGATACCCCTGATATGCCTACCTTGTAAACAGCGTTGCAGCGTGTTAGCATAACTATTTCAATTCTAAGAAATTTCTTAAAGTTTTTCTAATATGTACATTTACGAAAAGAAACGCCATCGGATAGGTAGTTTCCAAACATCACGTTTATTAGGAAGACCATTTGGAAGCCCCTTAAAATGGCTAAAAACAGCTTTTTAAATCTATTATATTTAAACAACTACTCACGGAATTCGTGTGAAACTACGATAGAAAGGTTTATTGTACTTTGCTTATAACTGTCCACCAATAAAAAATGGGGTCAGCACTGAGAGTACCAGTCAGGCGAGTGGCTTTGAATCCTGCAAATTATTTTACGTTCATAAATTTTATGCTACACAAACAAAATACATTAACCTACCTGAAGTATTTTTTGTTTTAATAGTTTTTGTATACTGCAAAATGTGATTTTCTTAGTTTTGCAATATATTCACAAATGCATAGCTTGTAAACAAAGAAATAAACAAAAACGTTTATCTGAACAAAAATGAAGCTTATGGCGATGACATTCAGGGAAAAATTCCCAAAGTCGCTCCAGCCAATATTATGAATTCGGGTCGGGTGTTCTTATATGTATGGGTGGCCCTATGTTTTTGGTTGGTACTGTATTCTCTAAAACAGATATTACTTCATGGTAACCAAGAATTTCTACATTAGGGAAATAGTGACGAAATACCATAATTCAGATACGTGTGACAACACAGCGCCAGAGAACAGTTTATCGACTAAAGGAATACTACCGACAGCCTTCCCCACACCAATGCAGGGAACCTTGATGAAGGAAGGGGGTGGGGTGGGGGAGGCATTGTGTGGAAAATGGACGCGGGCGCGAAAAGAACACGCGTGGTATTTACGAGGCCGGGGCGCGCCGCACAACGGGACAATGGTCGCTTTCAAGTCCCTCCTCGGTGACGGGAGAAGTTCGGCGCCACCTTTTCAAAACGGCGTTCTTTATTTTTCCAACCTCCTCTCCCTGAGTATATTTGAACGCGGGACTATGTCTTTCTCTACCTCGAGGCTTGTTCAGCCGCTGGGACAGTAATGGGGCCGAGTGTACGTCGTCGTGACATTCTGAACCCGACAAACACATTACAACACACACGTTGAAGGTAAGGTAAGTGGACTTTACGTCTCGTCGACATCGAAGTCATTATAGACGGTGACATACACATTGGTACAATGGTAGAAGCTGGGAGACGAGTCGGCCATTGCCTCTGTTAAGGCTCAGTTTCAATCGCCAAATAGAATTTTATTATTTTTCGCTTTTTTTTTTTTTTTTTTTAATTCTAAGACGAAACATGTTAAATATGTGATTATACATAAAATTCTATTTACGTTTCGCTACAGCACGGACCTTGCGGTTTAGCTGTTAACATATACTTACGCCGCAATGTGTGTGGTAATTTTTTTTATATTCATAATTTTGCCCGACACATTACGACATAGCTATACGTTACTGCCTCTATTACCATGATTGTATTGTAGCTCAAGGTAAATAGAATTTGCGGTATAGGCTCCGATTTAACATTTTTCTTCTCAGAATTCAGAAAAAGCGAAAAATAATAAAATTCAATATGGCGACTGTAACCGAGCCTTAAGGAACCGCCAGAGAATTCGTCTGGAGTGATTTCGGGAAACCATGGAAAACCGAAACCAGGGTCCTCCCGAATGCTTATACAGCGTGTTACCATTGCGTCACATCGCTCGGTGCTCAGTCACCAGTCCCATTAACGCGGTTTACCCTCGGGAACTTCGGCAAGAACGTCGGTACCAGCCATGTGGAGGCGTGACCTATTCCTAGGCCAGCTGCATTAGATAACTGAACATGACCGTACGGGTGAACATATTTTGCGCTTCCGAGGCCTACAAGTGCGGTAAGGACGATGTAGCACGCACATCACGCCTAACCCTAGCAGTGGCGGCTCGTGGGTTGTTGCCAGGTGGGGCTGCAGATAGTCGGAACTGTACTTTCTTGATGAACGCGCCGTAGACCAACGACCATGAAATATTTGCCGGCTACTAGATGTGTTGTGACCACTCAGTAGTAAGGGGCACCTACACATCAGCGTGTCAGTGGCTGTAGAGTCAACCAGCGCACAACCCTGCACAGCTCTTGACAACTGCAGCCCTACCTGGCATCAACCCACGAGCCGCCACTGGTTAGTCTCTAGACGCAAGTCACTGAACTGGTGTGCTATCTTCTCATCGACATCTTTCCTACACGAGACATTAAGTTGTGACCCGATCATTTCATTACGTCATATTGAAGATAAACGTGTACAGTACATGCAAACATTACGCTTCAAGATTTTCATACCTATCAAGGAACACGAAAGCACCCATTTTCGACAGTGAAACAAATTAACTTTAGACATCCTTACACGGAAGACCTTAAATTTATAATTTTACTAGCCGGCCGGCTGCGGCGTTGCCCACGTGAAATTATGTAATGTAAACAGTAACTCTGGATAAAATATGTGATGAAGGCATTGAACATCTAGCGTACTCAATAACAGAGAGCTATGATTAACTGTCTTAGTTCAGTGTAAAGAGCGCGAGCAATATGCTCGTATGATGTCATAGTAATTGCACGGGATAAGAACACGTAACAACACCTCTCCCACACCCCAAACTTAATACAATACGTCAATACCTGAGTGAATGCTTAAAGGCAGGCCGTGATAATTCTTTCGCACGTTTAGGCTACAGTCTAAAGAGGTTTTATTTATGAGTAGGTTGGCAAAAAGAAACGACTGTTGAATTATTTCTCCGTGATCATTATCTTTTTTCGGAAGACTGTAACATTTTACTGCTTTTCACTTACATAATTTTCGAGTTTCATAAAAACCTGAATTTGATTTGTTTATATTTACATAAGCTTCGTTCTTATCAAAAAATCATCTCGATATCTCAACTGGTATAAGCAGTACAGATGATTATTTGAAATCACATTTTATTTTTTTAACAGCTTTCAAGGACGCATTTCGAAAAAACTTGAAATATATATATATATTTTTTTTTAATTTACGTAAGATTTATTTTAAAGCAAAAACCATTTTAATATTTCCACTGGTTTAGGAGATATGTGGGATTAATTTAATAAAAAACACGTTATATTTTTTTAAGAGCTTTCAAGGACGAATTTTTAAAAATTGTAAAAATACTTTTTAGATATTTATAGAAGCATTATTTTTAAAAAATCACCTCACTGCCTGAAACGGTTTAGGAGAAATCACGGATTAATGAAAAACATACTTTACGGCTTTTCACCCCCTTAATTTTCGAGTTTCACAAAATCGAAAAATTCGCGAACATGCATTTCTTTGAGCAATATTATAAAGTTAAAAAATTTATGACAGGATTCCTGGTTAATGAAATATCAAGGATTCTTTTTAAACACATTTCACCCCTTTTCACCCCCTTAATTATCGAATTTCGAAAAATCCTTTCTCAGTGGGTGCCTACGGGGCAAGTGGAAGCTTTTCTCAAAATCTCATGGTTCTAGGTCCAGTGGTTTGGGTTGTGCGTTGATGAGTGAGTGAGTGAGTGAGTGAGTGTGTCAGGACACTTCATTTTATATATTAAGATACATACACACACACACACACACACACACACATATATATATATATATATATATATATATATATATATATATATATATATATATATATATATATATATATATATTCACACATACACAACGAAAAACTATGCGTCCTAGACAGTCACTACAAAATGACCTTTTTTATCACCAGTTTAATGGTGGCCAATCCATTTATTTTCGTAAGGTTGAAGGTATGAACTGGCATTTACTGCTGGTTTATTGGCCTTATTGTTATGAAGTATTATCATGTATTTTGACAGTTTACGTCGATCAATGTTCAAAGCGAATTACTCCCTTAACATTACGGTTACTTACAAAGTGTCATATATTTACTGCTTTAGTTTTCACAAGGAATCACCTGCCGGAGTTTGTCGGTGTTTTGTAAATATTGTATACATAAAATGTATAGTTGTGGCTAGAAAAAATATTTTCTTATTAATTTCTCTATAGTTGAGGGAAAGGAAAACCTGCCGAGTTCAAGTGTCTGTAAGTTAATAACCATTTCAGGACCTAGCTTGCTTTATCGCGGTTAAACATTGCGAAAACTTGTGTCTTGCGATCCTATTTAGGCGTGATGTACTTGTCGCAGACTCTCACAGACTGAGAAAAAAGGATTTGTTGAGTTAACTATACATTTGTGTGTATATGTGCAACCAACGATTCAAACAAATATTAAGTTGAACGCCAGATTTTGTTAAATCAACTATGTTGAATTATTGTTTCAACATCTGGTTTAGTTATTTAAACTAAAAGAGATTATGAAATAACAAGACTGCTTTGTTGATCTAACAAAAAATGGTTGCCAACTAAATATTTGTTTAAAACAATACTACATCGTTGGTTGCACATATGTAAACAACTATTTGGTTGGGGGGAACCAACCAATTTTTTCTCTCAGTGTAGAGGCGTGTACAACTGACCTCGACATAAATATTACGACGTAAAATGATGCTTCCCCTTCCAGTCCTGGATATCTCGTAGAGGCGGGTTGTCGACGAGAAGACTGCAGACAGTTCAGTAACTAGCGCCTAGAGGCTAGTGTGAGGTGTGATGCTAGTGCTGTGTCACCCTTATTGCTTCCGCACTTCCAAGCCTCGAGCGCGCAAAAAAACCTCCACGTTCTAATGTGTGCAGTTGCAAAAGAATACGCGCTTCAAACGGTAATGGAATAAATAAAGGCGATTAGGCTTAAAGTGAGCACTAAAAAAAGCCCTGCTAAAGTTCTATTTTCTGCCAACGCGTATCTTTCCGCGCGTAACGGCTAACGACGGGACATGTATAAAGACCCATTCACAATCGGCATGAAAAAAATAACACAACTTACACAGCATAACGTGCGAAATTGTCCGTACACAATCACCATGAAATACATTGTTTCCTAACAAATCAGAAAATAATCAACAAGAAAAGAACTAATTTGTTATTGGACGAAAATTTTCGCACCAACAGCACTTATGACGTTTTACATTCGTATTGGCCGGCATGAAAAACATGGCGTAGAAAACTCAGAGATGACCATCTTTAACGCCATGCCATTGTGAACGCCACAATTCGTATCACAGATATTCACCTACTTATGCTATGTTTTTTACTTGCGCCATATCGATTGTGAACGGGGCTTAACTTCTCTGTACACGGCACTTGATGTTTGCGCGTGCAAGATAATTATACTGCCGGTAGGAACCTAGAAGTTTTATTTAAAGAATTCATGAATTGAATAAAATACAAGTCATTCGATTTCGGTTGAATGTGTTTTAGTATTGTTGTATTTACATAGAAACACACATGGAACTATATTGCGGGGTTTCGCTGCCAACCATACAAGTGGTAAAGCAACTATTGTTAATGTTGAATTATATGCAGTAACGACTAGTGATATTTTTCAAAGGTTAAATTTTTAGTGCTCATCCCTAATGACATATAAACAACTACTTACTGGATTCGTGTGACACTAAGAGAGAAAGGTGTGTTGGACTATGTTTAAAACTTTCCACCAATAAAAAGACAGGGTCGCCACTGAAAGTGCCAGTCAAACGAGTGATCCACGATACCATTGCACGCCGTTTCAAGTAGGCGGACGCTCACTCTTCGGGAAAAATATACTAAGTTGTGAATAATTCAGTTTAATATTATGTTAGGTACCTTAACCTAACCTTCTGGAAGTTTGGATTAGGTTACTTTTGTTAGGATATTTGGTTTGTGTTATTTATGCTAGGAAACTTGGATTGCGTTACTTGGGTTGATTTTATGGGTTGCGTTTTAGACTCTGGTATTTACTGGCAAATTTATGGGTTGGGTTTTGTAGGTTGGATATTTATAGGCTCGACGGGTTTAGTAAAAAGGTTTGGGTTTTTCTGGCTAAGATTAATCTGGTTGGGTTTTCTGAGTTAGGTTTTCAGAATTAAGTATTTCGGGTAAGGATTTGTGGGTAAAGTTTACGTGGCAAGTTTTTTGGGTTAAGATTTGCGGGTTAAGATTTTTAGGTGAGGCTTAATGTGTTTGGTTTAGTCGGGTACAGTAGGTAGTTATTTTCGAGTTAGGTATTTTGAGTTAAGTTTTAAACGAACGATTTTGGGATTAAAGAAATAAATACGTTTTTTACTTAAGTGCATAAGTTCTTAATTTATAATTTTACTTTTGAATATATGAAATACCTTATATTTTCTTCGTGAGCAAATGCAACCCTGATAAATCATTCAACACTTTTTTTTTGCTGTTCAACTTTGATTTATTTTTGTTGCTATGGTGATTTTTTAAAGTTATATGAACATTAAAAAAAATATGGTTGTTTGCAAATTTTTTGCCAATTGCGTTACTGCTATTCTCAGATAAATGAGATTTTGAAGCTGTAGTTATTTCCAACCCCACCCCTCTTTTTTCCCCCATTTAAAAAAAAATTGTATCCACTTGCTACTATCAAAAATAGAAATGTAAGTAGCCTAATAACCTGATGACATGGATTTTACGGTTCTAAAAAGCTAGCCTCAGAGGCAAATGTTAAATATATTGTAAGTCGTCTTTTTAACACGCTTTTTTATGTGTTTGCCTAGCGATGAGATATTTCGTGACAATGAATGCTGTACTTATGCAGGATCTTATACAGGGATTATTACTTGCTTTCTTGTTCGTCTGTTTGTTCTGTACAAATTTTGCATTCGATTTTAAACAAACTTGACCACGAGCTAGAGACCTGAATATTTAAACGTAATTCATTACTGAATAACAATGCAATGTGAGAGGAAAATTTGTAAAATATTAATTATTTAAATGTTAAATATACTCTTTAAATACTACGGTTTAAAACATGCGACTGCAATATTTCACACACGCGAGAATAAAAAAAAACATAAAATAATATTAAATTAAAAATCACGCATACGACACGTTTTATAACATAGGCCTACTAAGGGGTACAAATTTCTCATATGATACTTGATGAATTAAAACGAAAAACGCGGTGTGCATGCAAGAAGTGTAGAGAGTTACCGTTGAGAAACCTCACACAACACAGTTCATATCACTTATAGTTGCAATAAAACTGTTCGTGACTTAACTGAACTATTCATACATCAATTACCACCTATTGCATGCGTCCCACGTTTTTTTTTATCTTACAAGCAATTTCGTAGGAGAAATTATTTTGTACTTTAAGAACATTTTAAAAACGTTGTATATATTACATTTCTTCTTTACATTATTCATTTTGTTATTGACATGGCAGTATTTAACAGTTTTCAATTTACCGTGTTACACTCTAAATCTGAATTAGTGAATATTCATTGATTCACGCTGATAGATGGAGCAGTTTCAACCATTTGAATCAGTGAACCTAGTCGCTGTTTAATTTGTGAATATTCACTGATTTCCTTTAAGAGTGCGACAATCTCACAAGTGAATCAGTGAATATTCACCGTTTTTCCAGTTGTCTTCAAAGAACAGTTTTCACTTTTTGAATCAGTGAAAAATTACTGGAAAATCGGTGGACATTCACTGTATAACTTGTGGAATGTTGGCACTCTTTATCAGAACCAGTGAATAGTCACCGATTTCACAGTGGTTTATTACTGATTCAGTTTGTTGAAAATGCTCCATACATCGGCGTGAATAAGTGAATATTCACTCATTCACATTTAGAGTGTAGTACAATTTTTTTCTCTCGCCACCTTGTGAGCAGTTAAACTTCAGAGAGCTAAACTGCGGACGTGGTAACAAGATGCCGTCCCTCAGAGACACGGCAGTCAAGAGAATGACAAGAACCGCTATTTAGGTGTCCCAATTTGTCAGGACTACGCTGGGAATGCTTCATTTTCCCCCGGAAGGTTAGGTGACCGTACGCGAAGGTGAGGGAAGGGGGGTAGAGAAATGCTATTGGAGACCACTGGTATAGCTGACGGTAGGTTTCACAAGCCATGGCATTCGTGAAAGAAGGGGATGAGGGGGGAGTTAGGAGACTTGTAAACATGTCTCAGTCCTGGCAAACGTGAGCGAGGAATGCCATTGGGGGTGGTTGGGTTGTAAATTTGTAAAAGCGATTTGTGCGCGGCGTGTTTTTCGTCCCCACACCCTCGCGGGCCTTAAATACTGAACTCCTGGGACTTCTCGCTACGGGGGGTTGAAAGGCCGGGGGTGGTGTCGCAATGGAATGCGACCGTCCTCAAGTAGCGGCCCATGGTAAAAGAGGGGGGTGGCAACACCCCTCGGCTGCTTTCACAAAAGCGTGTGCGCGACACCATTCATCCCCCTGGGGGTCTCTGGAGGTGTTACAATATTTGTCGGGGGTGTGGTAAGAAGGAGAGGTGATCCGACGGTGTTCACGGTTATTAGCCGACGGGGGCTCTAGAAAGAGAGGGACCTCCCCCCCCCCCCCGGCCCTATGAAGGCCTGTGAATGGTGCGAGAGGACGCCACCCCTGGCAGCTACGCTACCTGCAACACGCGGGCTGCGGGCCGGCAGCTCGCACACCGTCTGAGCATGTATATCTCAGATGCGAAGTAACTATAAGGGCGACCTTGAAGCGTGCGTGAATGCCGCGGCGCCACAACGCTGAACTAGCTTTCAAGATCCCTACTGATCCGTTTCTTCTTTAAGAGGACGTGCTATATAATTCAACGCTAAAAGCATTAATCTATAACTGTAGGTTTCTTGAAGCTAATATGCGAAAATTAAATAATAGCAATCCTAGACAAAAGTTTTAGCCAACGTTTTGAACGAAATTGGTTCCAGTGTTACGAACTTCTAAGGCACAATCTCTGATGCTGGAACCTCGTGCATTTAACTGCGATGCAAGAGATCACGCGTAAAGAATTAGTAATTCTGGATAAATATTTACTCATAAAGTTGGCAAATACCATTATCTAGGATCGTCACTGAGTATTTTATCCACATTGGCTTCGAAATAAGCGCAGAAATCAATTTATATTTTCATGGTTAATTTGTACCTCGTACTCTTAAGCTGAGAACGCATAATTTTCTTAATGGAAAGTCTGTAGCAACATAAAGCACACATTTGTATTTGAGTTTCGTTTACAACCGCTTAGTTCATTTTGAGGTACGACAGTCTGGAAAGGCAGTTTTTAACTATGTCGAATAGCTTCGAAACATTGTTTTTAATAAGTGTGATGTCATAAGGTTGAGTCCTAACTGGAATCCTGGACGCCCCGCAACCAGCAGTACATGAAAACACCACGTCAGGTTCCTAAACTTATATCGTGAGAAGTAATTGTCCGATTTGAATTATTCAAGTTTCAAATGAAAGGTGAAGCCCTAGCAATAATCCTCGAAAAATATTATTTGCATACGAAAGCAATATCATGTAAATGTATTATAAAACTTTTAAAATGTGTTTTTAAATTTCTTAATTGCAATAGTAATTCAATGAATTCTGTTTTCCTAGATAAAATTTCGCAACCGAATTTAGTTTGCAAGAAAAAGTAAAACTTTCTGTAGGGTTGCTATGAGTATTATTCTAATTAGGCACATAACTTTATTAAATCATTTGTTTCATTGGAAGTGTCATTTTAACAAAAAAAATATATATATATATATATATATAATTTGCTCTTGTGATGAAAAGTTCTATCCCTTAACGTAATAAAAAACAAATCAACGCTAGACACTAAAAATAATTTTAATTTACAGTTGGTTTCAACAAGCTAATTTTAATAGTTATGGAAAAAAAGCCTGAACTACGAAAATAATCGTACATTTGGTCTAGAATGAGCTGCTTTTCAAGGACGGTGGCATGTCTTGAACTCCTCGCAGTGACTACCTGCTGTGAGTGGAAACGTATCTGTAATTAATGTTGTGTGGTTCAGGATTTCAGTAAAACTCTGGGGACAGAAACGGCTTGCGATAAATGAATGAAATAACGCAGGCAGGGTATTTTTCCTAGTGCCATGTGCGGAAAGTATTCCGCCGAGTGAAAATGTCTCCACCCTACGAAATTTTGAAACAGAGCAAAACTATTAGCAAGCCATTGTTAGAAATTAAAACATTAGATCCAGGCACTCAGAACATAAAAAGGAAGCGGCAAGGATGGTCAAACCAGGATTCGAACCTGGGTCGCCTTGAATGCAAGTCCAGGATTTTACTTGTGTGCCACGTTGCTTGGTGCAGAGCTCAAAACATCATTCCACGTGAATCTATGCGAGTTTACTCAATCAGCGGCGTTCTATAACTAATTGATGGATTGATTTATAATTACTGGCATTTTAACACTATCTTACATCACAGGTGACAGAAACGTAACCGAATTTGTTCGACAATTTCGCCACACTATTCCAGTTTGAAAAGAAACAAATAATAACATTGTGACCTTTGGATTTTACGGATAACTTATGGTTTAAACAAGGATATTTTAAGCTGTGCGCAGCCTTGGCGTTAGACAAGGATCCCGAATGACAATACGGCCCAGAGCTGATCTCGATACATTCATAGCAGGCCTCGTTGACAACTATCAAAACCTAAATAGCTGAAGATGCAATGTTTAATATTATTAATGTATGGTAGATGTATAAAGACTACTAGTTGAAAGTGTTAAGTTTCGATATTCAAGCTACCTTGGTGGAGGGAGGCGCGTGACGTCACTGCAGGGCAAGCTTTCCTCCGTGTCTAAAGACCACGATATTACACAGTACCTACTACCGTAGCTGTTCACCTAACAGGCTTTTATAAAAATCACCATACAAGCTGCCATACCAGCTGCTAATAGGCTGGTCAGGAATATTACTACTACACGATTCCCTGGAGGGAAGCGATGTTGACGTGCGTGCAAATGGCCGACAATCGAGCGGCTCTAGCTGAATATGTTAATCTGTATGGGAAACAAATGATATGGAAATGGTATTTTTATGCAGGCTGAATGTTAGTATCAATAACGGCAAGCCCATATAAATACTGCATCGTCGATAAAAACGCAATAAATACAGTTTTCAGTTTACGAGAGACGATTGTACTGTAACCAAAATGATCAGAAAATTACTAAGAATTGCTGGGTGGTCTAGTGGTAGCATGTCTGCTCCGCACACGAAGAATTATTTTTGGTTAGGGATCCCAGCTATAAGTGTACATGTGGATTATTTTCGAAATAAGATAACAGGGCCATCGTTTGAAAAACACATTCTACTAAAACACTGTACGCTAGGTTAGTACTTCGCGCCTAGATGCGATGAGGTATTTGACTAACGTGTTATATTCTACTTATCGCCATCCCTGTTTCGGTGCCTCAAACGTAGAAAGAAAGCTAGCTTACACTATCTCTTAAATTAGTCATCGAACAACATGTAGAGTTTTTTTAGCTAACTTTAAATTGACTTCGAAAAATGTCTGTAAATTTAGATTGAATTTTTAACTTTTATGCGTGTATACAATACACTTCCCTCTTTCGTAAAAAATGAGAAAGTAACAGATCTGAAGAATCGCAGTCTCATTACAATTAACACTTCTGTAACGATTAGTAACACGCGATCCGTCTAAAATATTTTTCTTTTCTTTCGCCAAGACGTTATACATGGCATGTCTGCTTAAATTTCAACGAGTATATGTATATATATATATATATATATATATATATATATATATATATATATATATATATATATATATGTGTGTGTGTGTGTGTGTGTGTGTGTGTGTGTGTGTGTGTGTGTATGTATGTGATTTAAATATATGCATATTTTTATTACTGCCAGCAACAAGAAATAGCTTTTCTGTAATATTTCATTTTTCATGTCTGAAGATATAAGAGTTTCCTAGAACCTATTCTCCTGCATCGAAAGAATTTGTATGGTATAACGCTTTTCTGGAGGGCTTGCTTCGACGGAGAAGAGGAAAGAAATTTACGACGCCTCAGTTCATTTCCTTTATTTCTCCTCATCGCTCTTTTGGGACGACACATTGGCTGGCGCCTAACTGGAAAAAAGTTGCGAGTCTGAGAGAGATGTAGAAATTTCCAGAGAAAACATTCCTTAAAAAATTCGTATTCATGTAAGCACAAGTTTATAGAATTATAAAATGATGTAAATGCAAACACCGCAAGCGTTACTTTACTAATAATTTCACTATTTTTTTTTTCGGAGCTCGGTAGTAATTTTATCACAAGAAAAGGTACGATGGCTAAAGTGGCATACAGCAAAGCAATTTCTTACTGTACTTATCGACATACACATAAAGATTTTAAAAGTTTTCAAAATTCAACTAATTATCACCCACCCCCATTACAGCTCGAATTCACTTAACAACATCAAACACCACTCCCCCTTCTCAACAGCAGATCAGAAAGTAGGAAGTCATTATATTTTTTTTATTAAAAAAACAGGATTAATAAAAACTATTTATTGTTTCCATATGATCGCTGAAAATTTTCTTAAACAACAACATATACAAACGACTTCATGTGCAATAAATATCTTTCTTTTATGTATGTTAATTATCTTCAAGCTGTCCCCCTAAGAGTGTTTACGTGGCAAAAATTAATAATTTAATATTTTTATGAAATAGTGTTCGTTTTATATACCTTAATTATGACTACATCCTTTACCAGTAAAAACTTTTTAGCTCTCATAGTCTTCCCATAGCAGCATTTAAAAGTCAGAATTCGCAAGACACGGGAACACAGGAATAAGAAAAACTGACTTTAAAAAATGAAATAATTAGCACTGAAATTATATATTATGCGCCATATGCTAAAATATTTAAAAACACACAACTTAGTCCTTTCGTCTTTAAAAAATTGCCATAAATGATGTAAATTATCACCGCTTGCTTGGACATCAGGCAATGCGCACCATCCACGCTTTTAAAAATTTCCGTGAATTTCCGGATACTTTTACAGAAACGTCTGTTTAATTAACGAAAACATTATTTTGTAAACTGTTATACATAATTACGTTCAATTAATTAAACATATGTAAAACTGCGAGAATAAACGAAAAAAATAACCGTACATATTATTGTGTCTGCATCATAATAATGTCTCATAAATATCTGAGTTTCCATAAATGGAGCTAATTGCCTTCCGTAAATTAACGGAAACTTCTGGATAATTTTTTACCAGCGCTTCTCCGTAAAACAATGAAATTTTTTGAACAGTACCACCTTATGATTGTAAGAGTTTTTAGCAACTGTTGTGTAGTACTCCTTAGTAACTGGCATTCGGTACCACTTGGAATACTCTCATATACACCTTTATACATTTTAATGGAAATGTACCGTTAATAAACGGAAATAGTGTCCGTAAAAGTAAAATACGGAAATGTTTATAGTAAATATACACTACGGAATCATACGTAATAATGTCCGTAAGTCTGCGGACACTTGCACGAAAAAAAAAAAAAAACCCGTAAATGTATGGGTTAACGAACTGTAAATATTACGGCTATATTTTAATAACATCACCGGTAAATCTGCAAAACTGTAGAAATGCAACTGTAGCATTATAGACATGTAAATATGGCTCTGTTCCGTGTGTTGAACCTGTTTTACGGAATCTTCTGTTGGATTAGGAAATAAGTTTCCATGAATTCACGGAGGTATCTGGAGAAATTTTTCACCGGAAATTCCGTAAATCGATGGAGAAAATTTTTCACAGTGCAATTAAACACGACTCGCCTGGTATGTAGCTGCCAGAAGTATCTTCAATGACGTTCCACAGTAATAGGATCCATCTCGCAAGCTATGCACTGTAGGCCTACGTCACGCACTATGAGATGCAGCGCAGAAATAATGTATTTCCAGACCTATATGCATATACCTTGTAAGTAGGTTTCGACCAATGGTGAGCTGTGACTATGTAACTGTTATACAAATGAATATCTATAGGCGGTTCGGGATAAAGTGATCACTCAAAAAAGGCCCTGCTTAAAGTTCTATTTTTAACCAATTCTTATCTTTCCGCGTGTAACGGCTAACGACGGGAAATGTCTAACCTCTCTGGACACGTCTCTTGATGTTTGCACGTCTAAAGTGATAAATTATACAGTTAGTATGAATCTATACAGTTTCATAAAAAATTGTATTACTTATATAAAATTCAATAATGTCGATTTCGGTTGCTTTTGTCAGAGAGTAGTTGTAGTATTTAAATAGGAAAATACACGGAACTATATTGCGTACTTTAGCTGCCAACCATTCAAGCAGTAAGGTAACTATAGTATAAGTTGAATTATATGCAGTAACGTCTAGTGATATTTTTCAAACGTTACATTTTTAGTGCTCCCTTTATCCCGAACGGTCTATAGCAAAGCTCGACGTACTGATATATCTTAATAGCACACGTATCCAGATAATTCAGATGTATCCAAAACTCAGATATATCCATGCATGCATCTCACTGCAACAGGTGGAAGCACAATCATGCAGTCTTGAAGTTGCCAAGGCCAGTAGACGACTTGACAACACAACATAGATGCAGGAAATGAAAATTCTAAATCAGAATATAATAATATTAACAGATTCCGATTTATAAAGAGGGCATATTTCAAATATAATATGTAAAGGCCGTTTGAGTATGAAATTAATAATTTTATAATTGTACGGAATGATGTTAGTTTTATAGATGATACTGATTACTACATTTTCTTCATGCGGGAAAGTTTTAGCATTCATAATATTCACATTACGCCACGCCAACGTCAAAATTTGCAAGGTTACGACAGCATACGCCCAACGAAAACCAACAGCCTGATATGAAACAATTTGCACTTATATTACGCGTCACGGGCTACTCAACAAACGTTATAAAAAATAAAACAACGTATATTTTGTATTTTCGAAAATATGATGAAAACCAATTATTATATAGAAAATAGTGACTTCTCAGGTACACTGAACAAAAAAACTATCCTTATCAAATGAGTTTTTGGCAAGTAGTGGCTATAGGTATACCTGATTAAAATGATACCCAGTTTATAGTTATGAGAACTTTTAGTTGATTGTGGTGTATGTGGGCGGTAACAAGTGCACATTCCCTTCTATGACGTGAAGAGCTGCCACGACCAGGTGTCGAGAAGCGTGATACCAGCTGATAGTTGCGTGACCCTATTCTTTCACGCCACCCTGGGCATTTGGCCGAGTGGTTTAGATACCCGAGCGCGGTTGTTTATATACCGACACGACTCGCTCTGTCGCGTGAGTGTAAGTTAGAGATGTATTTGTCACATAAAACCATTAACAATTTGTAATGGTGACAGTTTTAATGAGAATTTGAACGGTCATAAGTCTACCTCAGTGGTTTTTACGTCTTGGCTGGATTTCGTTTTTTGAACATACAGTTCTCCATTGCGATGTATGAAGATGATTGTCAAAGAAAACTAAAACACAAAAGAAAAACATAAATAAGCAGAGTATGCTTTAGTCGACCAAGGGGCGCGAGACCAATGCTGCCGGTCTATCTGTACGCGTTACCAAATTGAACGACGCCATATTGCAGCCCACCCATAACGTACTATGTCCTATATCAATGTTTTTTTTTTTTCGTTGAAAAAAATCGTTTCCCCAACCCCCGCTAAAGTACACAGTAAAAAAAAAAATTGTAAATTTACAAGGACAATCATGTAAACTAATAAGTCAGGTAATGAAAGTAAGATGTCAGAAACCTTTTAAAGTGGTTACAAATATCGCAAACACCTTTACTAACTAGTAAAATAAACGTTATCGAGCAAATATTTCGATTTGAAACAAAATAAACCTAGGAGACCTGACAAATTTTACAAAACATTTTGTAACACTACAAAACAGTGTTGTAAACTTAACCAGATATTAGCTGTAAATATACAAAATTTGTTTGTATACGTACAGAAATGTTTGTAAATATACAAAGAAGTTTGTAAAAATACAAATTTTTTGTACATTTCACAAAAAGTGTTTTGTAGTGTTACCAAAACATTTTTGGAAACTGGTTTCCAAAAAACCTTTTTGTAAAAGTAAAATTTTTTTTACTCTGTACTCAATTCCCTATCTTCGCTTGCAATATGTATGTCAGTGTTGAATTTGGTAATGTAACAAGAGAGCAGAGTAACAGTCTAGTCCTTATATAACGTCTTTGTAGACAATGGGATACATACACACTCTGCTTATTTATGTTGTCTCTGACAGACATCTACATCTCAATGTAGCATGTCCAAAAAAGTAAATCCAGTCACGCACTCCCATTGCATAACTATTTCAACGACGATTTTACATTTTGTTGATAGCACGGTGCTTAGCGACAACGACATACAACTTGATACAATGACAGCAACTGGGAGAGATATCGGCCAAGGACTTTGTTTCGGAATCACTTCAGCGCTCCCCTGGAGCGACTTCAGGAAGCCATGGAAAGCAGAACGGCCGAGCCGGGTATCGAACCCGGGAAGTCCAACGTCTTACCGTTGAGCCGTCTTGCTCGGAATGGATGTAGGAATCGTGCCGGACAATGTCGTTGGTCGGCGGGTTTTCTCGGGGATCTCCCGCTACCCCCACCTCTTCATTCCGGCACTGCTCCACACTCATCTCATATCTCCCCTCACCAGTGCTACAGACCTCAATGTTGAGCGCTGACCAAATTCTCTCACTCTCACTAACTCGGAATTAATCTGTTAATATTCACTGATTGCAAACGGTTTGTCGCTGATTTACTTTGGTGGAAATATTCCGTCGGGAACAAGTGAAAAACCTCTACGCTGATTAAAAGACTTGTTGTTGGTACTATATGTCTGTTAATAATGTGGATACTACGCTCAAACTTGCATGGTATCTAGGTATGGTTGACTGTGGATAGGAACTTATGAGTACGTGTAAAGATTTTTCATACGTATGTCCCTGTATTATATTGCAAACACCGACATAATGTAGACTATTATTATGTTAATGTTTATGTGTGTATTCATAAATGGTTGACGTATCTAGTGTTTCGTTTGATTTCTAGTTTAGTACTTGACATTAGTTTGTTTCTGTTGAAATTGTTTAATTCAATAGGCTACTTGCTAAAAATCAGTGTTTGGTGTTTAATGTGGTATTTCAAGCTTTTGTCTTAGTATTATTAAGTTTTAATTTGTACCAACTGTAGTATCTGTTTGTGAAGGCTCAGTGTACGAGATGACAACATTTCCTGAACTGCCTCAAATCAGGACGAATTATTGTTACCATTATTAAATAGGCGCAACAGTTCTGTTACGTAGTTAAAGGTATTGTCTGGGTTATTCATAGAACAATCTGTTCAGTAAAAGTTTGTTATGTAGAATGAAGGAAAAGCTTTGTTCCTTCTACATAAAATAATATAGCAGGAACAGTCGAAATATTACTGAAAACCAAATTAGACTGTTGTCCCTATTTTAACAGAACTGCAGTACCTACAACAAAATTTAGACAGAATTGAGGAGTTGGCTGGAATAAAAACTTTAGTAAGAAAATTGCATTGTGAGATATTGACAGATATATGTTTTGGAGAAACGGTTTTTTTATTTCACGATTCTCTCACATTATTTTCTCGTAATACCAATAAGTAAGGTATATTTACATTACTCAAATTATTAGTAGTTACTATAAACACAGTCAAAGATAAAAACAGAAATTATTAATAGCATAATGGTACCATCATAGATCAAGACAAAAACCCATAACTTGGTGAAGAATTTAGATCTCTGTACACACATTTATAGGTGTGTTCTATGGACATAATCGAACAAGATAAATTGTTTCATTGAAGAAATGTCGCTTACTAAAGTCTTTATTCCAGCCAACTTCTCAAATATAGTACGTATTACTACATTTTAACAAATTCATAGTACCTAACGCAATATTTTAACATAATTATTGTACCTAGTACAATATTTTAACAAAATTATCGTACATACAAAACATAATTATAGTATCTACAGTAGTATATAGTTCAGTTGTATTTGTTATGGGTCCAGTGGAAGAAAAGGCGAATCTGCCTTAACTGCGCCTCTAAAGACGTAATAAATAAATAAATAAATAAAATAGTATTTTTCTTGCGCTGATTCAGTCTTAGATTGTAAGCTTCAGAGACAGACGGTTCGTACAGCGGCATGGTTGGGGAAACTACCGGCGCCCGCAAGTTTCTGGAACACACCGTCATCTATCACCCGGGCGGCCCCCCTTCCCCCACCCCTATATTCCTAGGCCTTCTCCCAGAGACAGTTCCAGGCACACGCCTTCATTGCCTTCTTGCGGTCGCGCGCTTCCCTGGAAACACACCCGCAGATACACACTAGGTCGAAGGGGGAGGGCGAAGAAATAAATAAAAAGTCAGCAACCTACCCGAGACAATTTATCACCAGCTCGACTTTCCCTGATTTATCGCTGGGGCTTGGGCGTAAAAAAAAAAAAAGCCTTGACATCGAGTCGTGTCTGGGTCGGCAGAAAGTTAATTTAGGACTGGCCCATTTCGCGGAGGAAACAAGGAAGAAAGATGGCGGAGTGGGGGAAGGAGCTTCGTTGGCTCAAATTCCTCCCGTAAAAAATGACTCATTAACTTTGTAAATACGATTCCGACTCAGGAGATTATAGTAAAGAACTACCATGTTATGGGGTAACATTACACCACAATTTTTAGTTTAATATAACTGTTAACATCCTCTTAAGGTATTAAAATTACACAGTACTCATAAACGTCATTAATTTACTGTAAATAGTGTTTTAGAATTTGTATGTAAAAATTTATTAATGGGGAGGCGCAAATTTACCCCCGGGGGGGGGGGGGGGAGGGGTGCAAAGTAACCTCACTTTACGGTACGCCACACTGGTAAAATTTGGCTCTGCTTGATTTTCCTGTATTCACTTTTAAAATAACTACGAATTCCAAAGAAATGTTTTCTCCAGTAGTGTATTATCCAGCCAAGTTCAGGAGCGTCAAGTCTTATAAGAAGTGCGGAGTGGTAAGGCCGACATAGAATGCACATCGCGCCTCAGCCTAGCCTCTATAGACGCAAGTCACTGAACTGCCATACAGTCTTCTCACTGACTACTCTATGACCTTCTCATTTTATGTCATAATATTATAACCGAAGCTGTATTATACACGATTATACAGTCATTTGGGGTAACTTTGTACCGGTCAGAGCAACTTTGTAACATCAGCGTAGTTTAAATTCTAACAAAGTATTTCAGAATTTAAAAATACAGCTGTGTTCTAGAAGACTGAATTTGTTAATCCTGAAGTTTGCATTGTGATTGAATACCACAATGCTATTATATAAAATAAAATGCCTGGTACAATGTTACGTCAAAATGGTACAAAGTTATCCCAAATTTTTAAAGGAATCTACGGTAGTATTTACGTACCTAAAAGGGACCACAAAAACACTCATTTTAGGCAGCGTAAAAATAAATATGATGGAAAAATGCAAAAACCTAATGGATGTACACATGTGTGGACGTTCTGTGAATGTTATTCCTAGCGAAACCTTACTTACGTACTACAAACAGTTTTTAAATAATTTGCTAACGGCCGAAGCTCTGCACACAGTTCGGCAACCTGGACAGACGGCCACCTTAAGGGCGTTCAAGTGCGAATAGTTCATAATTTAAAATTTGTAAGAAATAATATTAGTTTTGTAGACGCACGAGTGACTACATTATTCCTTTATGAAAAACATATATAGCATGCATAGTATTCCAGTAACGGCATGGAACAGTAAAATTTTGCATGTTACGACAGCATACGTCATATTTAAGTACATAAACCAACAGCCTTACATAAATAATTTACACTGTTACAGGGTATTTGATCAAAATTTCAAAAACACAGAATGGTTAAGTTTTAGCATGTAGCCTCTGTAAGTGCTAATCATTTTATTCCGATAAGTCATTTGGTTTTTGTTGGGTGTACGCTGCTGTAACTATCACATATTTACTTCAACATGCCGTTTAGAGAACACATTGCATGCTAAAAAGTTCCCAAAAGGTTAATAATGTAGTCAGTAGTAACTAACGTCTTCATAACTGACACTGTTTCTTACAAAAGATAGAATTTTGCATTTTTACAAATACTCCTTCTTACAGAGGGCGTAACAAAAATGTCTTATTGTTTGAGTTTTTTTTGTATTTATACGAAATATCGTTTGTTTTTTAGACACATATTGTGACAATTTTAGCAGTAATGAAAAAGAAATTGCGTTCATAGGTTTGGTATGTCAAGTTCTATACTGCCATAAAGCAGTTTTATACAAAAAATGACTTAGAGAAATTAAATATTTCTCAGTGAAGAACAGTGATATAGGCTGCATCAAGATCTGCACAAAAAAGCAGTGCATGTTTGGTATTTGTGAAAAAAATGCACAGTTTTTAATAAAAATGGTCATTTTCTGCAATTTTTTTTTAAATTCTATGTAATTTTTAAATATGTTCTGACGCAACCATTAGCACAGTTCTTCAGTGAAAATTATTTTATTTCGATAAGTCGCTTGGTTTTCATTTTTTACACTAAACCCTTTTATTCAATTTCTGACTTTGACATGCCATTAGCTATACAAAGGTATGAAAGGTTAAACATTTTAATTACAATAAAATAGTCACAATATAAAACAAGCCATATCCTGTACAGATATAAAAATTATTAAAATAATTAAAATTTTGGCGGAACTCATTCCTTAGTTAAGTTGCGCGTATAAGCCCGACATCAGTACGCTCGTGACGGCAGGCCTTGATGGCGTAAAACAGCCTCAGGCAGATGGAACGTTTAACACGTGAAAACCGACTTGGTGTTCATAAATAACAAGCCACGCCGGAGAACTGGGTTTGAGTTATCACTCCCAAACCACAAGTAATGACGTCATAGCATTGACGCCCCACAGAGCAACCCTCTGTTAGAAAGACGCCGGGAACGAAACAACTGCGGTTTTCTAATTCCCCTTCTCTGTGACCTGACGGGCTACTAAAGGCATCCGCCAGGCTTCATCCGGCCACAGAATAGCAAAGAAAACAGACGCGAAATTATACTCGTATTCACGTGACTTAAGGCCAAGGTCTCTACTGTCTACTCTTTTTGTGATACTTATATTTTTTAAGTTTAAACGAGAACGGATATCAAAAATCTGTCCCGCAGTTTTGTTTAAAATGGTTTTTGCCGTAATAGCTAGTATTTTCAAAGCAAGGAATCATACGGTAACGACTGCTCCATTGTAGGCCATCATATAATCTCTCATTTATCTCTGGTCCTCCAGTTAGTGGTGAGGGGCCGCGGTGGTCGAGGGGTCAGACCTCTCGCCTCTCACCAAGGCGGTCCAGGTTCGATTCCCGACGGAGCCGGTCCCCGGATTTTCGCATGTGGGGATCACGCCGGACGATGCCGTTGGTCGGCGGGATTTCTGTGGAATCTCCAGTTTCCCCCACTCTTTCATTCCGGGGCCGCTCCATACTCACCTCATGTCACCCCTCACTAGCGCTGAAGACCTCGATGTTGAGCGCTGATCAAAATTTCTCACTCACTCCAGTTAGGGGTTTGGCAATGGGCCGCCACCCAAATCCCGTCGCCACTAGCCGGAAACATATTTAGAGCCGCTGATTTTTGGCGAAAATGATTTTTCAACCAACTTTGTTTCAGTGCTGTATGTGCACATCTGTACATCTGTTCCATGGTTATTGACAGTGCATCTACGAGAAGAAATGTTGCTCAGTTGACTGTACCAATGAGAACAAAATTACTGCGACACAATACGTCTGATATTTGTGGCTAGAAGCCTAAGACGTTCCAATCACTGACCATAAAACAAAGCTGCATGTGTACACATAAGTCATTGAAACAAGATGTTGCACAATCATTTTCGCCAAAAATTATTGGCTCCTAAAATAA
This sequence comes from Medauroidea extradentata, assembly GCA_003012365.1. Taxonomy (NCBI): domain Eukaryota; kingdom Metazoa; phylum Arthropoda; class Insecta; order Phasmatodea; family Phasmatidae; genus Medauroidea; species Medauroidea extradentata. The sequence goes on along the minus strand of PNEQ01085464.1, from coordinate 21,516 downwards.
TGTTTGGAGCGGTGCAAGAAGAAATCCAGTAGCTGCGTGCGGTCCTCTGGACCTGACAACGATAATTTTTTTTTAATGGCTTAGTGAAGAAGGAGAGTGAAAAATAGTGAAAATACTTGGTGCTAAGCAGCCAAACTGTTTATACAGACGAATAAGTATCAGTGAACGCGTACCAGATTTCTCATTGCCAAGCCAAAACAGAACGCATCATAAATTAGAGATGGCTATTTATTGCGAAAATTTCTTATGGTAACATATCTTTAAAAACAAATAAGTTTCTTGCAACACACACTATGATTGGATGAATATTGTCAGTCACGTCATAGATGTCTATCAATCAAACGTAGGCTTTAGACATCTTTAGCGGTATAATCATTGGTCCTGTCAAATACGTATTGTTTCACAATGTACTAAAGTGATGTATGTGAAACTCAGATGAAAACATACGTTGAATTTCGTTCCAGACTTCCCACCAATAAAATTACCGTAGAATGGGGTGAGATTGTGACAGCCTAATTTTACATATTTATGTCTACAGACATTAAAAAAGAGCATAATGTACATAGTCCTCAAGAATGAATTAAATATGTTAATTTAAGTTACCACAACCGTTTCACGGTACATGTTCAACACTAGAAGCATTAATTTAAAATCGTAGTTTTCTCAAAGTAAACTTGCAGAAACTATAAAACTATAAAACAACACTTTCTGAGCAAACATTTTTCTCCGATAACGTATTACTAAAGAACAGTCGCTGCCACAGAAATCTCGTAGGTACTTTCAAATAAGGTGAAACAGATTACTCTTAAAACATTGCATCATTCTAGGCAAATGTGTGCTCGTAAAGTTGGCTAATATCATTATCTAGGGTTGTTAGTTTAGTAGTTTATACAAATTGACTTTCAAAAACTTGTAAAGTAAAAATTGTGTTTTTGGGGTTTATAAATGTAGTCCCATAGTAAAAATTAATGGGCGGGAATCTTACAGCGCTTGGCTCGTTCTGGCTATGCGGCGTTTGATGCATGTTTCACGATCACCCTTATAGTTCCCTCACTCATGAACTTCTAACGCGCAAGACCGCAACGTTGCTACGTTAAGGGATATTGTACGGAAATGTAAGATGTCGAGCGGACAATTGGAATACTCAATAGTCAATAACGTCTGAACTACTCATCATAATTCAAAGAGATTTATTGGCCGAGCAGATATTTTACCAGCGGACATTTATTTATGCAGCACTACGCGGTAGTGTGCTTTACTTTCAAGTAATTTTTTTATATAAAAATAAGGGCTTTAAACCACAAAATATAGGCTACAAAAATTGAGAAAAATCTCTGCACGAGAGGTTTACGGATGTTAAAATTATTTTCAAATGAAAACGCGGGTGTTTTTTAAATTCGGCTATTATAGAGATCTAGACACTATCATATTAAAAACTATAAAAATGATAGTTTTCCATTTTTGTAGATTTTGTGCTTTCAAGCCCTTATTTTTGTAACAACAGTTTTTAATTTTTTACTCGAAAGTAAAGCATACTACTACCGCATAGTGCTATATAAATAAATGTCCGCTGATAAGATATCTACTCGGCAAAAATCTTATCGAATTTTGATGAGTAGCAGATAATTTATTGACGATTGTGTATTCTAGGCATCCGCTCGACATCGTAGAATTCGAAACCCCTTAACTAATTTTTTCATGAAAATTAAACAATAATTTTTATTAATTATTAAAGTAACGAAATTTTCGTTATTTAACTAAGTAACAAAAACATATAACTGGGTATAGATAAATTAGAATACAAATTATTTTCAACCAACCCCGGAGACGATTTTGCTATATCTTCTCTGTTTAACATTTAAAAAAAATTAACTATCATAAAACCAGTAGAAATGAGGGACCACGGCCTAGTGTGGTAAGTTATCATGGTAATAAAAGTTGTTGGTCGTTATCATAGTCGCCTACACGCTGAGAAGATAAACACTCAATTTAAATGGAAGATAAATAATAACAAACATTAATGCTTGTTATAACTGTACATTTTCATTCTGGAATATAAGTGCCGAACGTAACTGCTTTACAGCTCTTAGACGATGAAAGAACATGATTTACGCCGCAATTAACGTTACTGCGTCGCGTCGAACGAAGAATGAATTTCTCCACGGCATATTTTTTTTCCCTCGCTAACGACTTTCCAGGCATATTAAGTCATGAACGTAAATACGTAATTTGAACGTAACTGACAGCGAATAAAGGAGATTGTTCAAGAGGCGATTCGACGCGAAAATAACAGCATCATATCTGAAAGAAAAAAAGTGCCAGCCAAGTGTTTATTCATATGGGAACAAAGACATTTAGCCTATATTTAAGGTAACAAGATAGTTTTGTTCCTTGAACGAAATGCAAAAAAAAAAATGGTTTTGTTGAGAAAACAAAGTAGGCTATGTACTGTATAGTTTTGTTGAGAACATGCTAACTCCTGACAACTAATTATGTGATTGACGCAAACGTAATGATTTGTTCGAAAGTATATTTTGCGGGGTCCTTATGCTAGAGTTTTCAGTCGCATGCGATTTGGAAGACGAGTGGTGTTCTTCAGGACATGGAGAAACGTCTATCCTCTTTTAACCTGAAATAATGAAAACCCGAACATAAAACAGGAGTTGTACAGAATTTTCACTACTAAAAAATAATTTTTCTATTTATGTGACAGCGTAATATATACTGTACATACTACGTTTAGGGTAAAACTTCAATCCAGATTGAACCTGAAGTGGAGTCAACTCGGAGTGAATGTGTAGCGGACATGGATTGAAGAACTGTGTTTACGGTAAATATTACAATCCAGATTGAACTGTAAACAAGAGACAAGTTGAAGTCAACCTGGACTGAAAACGTAATAATGCTATCTATCGGCGACAGTACGAAGCGGAGAACAGATGACAAACAAAAAATAAGAGTTGCTCCAAATAAGGTTTTTCTTCATGAGATGCACCGCTTGTCTTGTTCCGTTTGCTTTATAAAAGCCATTTAGCTTTACAAATACATGCTTTTAACGCTTTCTGTTAAATTATTGTGTTTTCTCTGTTTTTTTAACCTAACCACAACACATAACAACACAACATGGCGGCAACTTTGTCCTGTGCATGTTCTTTTCAGTCCGGTCTGTGTTTACAGTAAAATCTCAATCCGGATTCTTCACTCCAGTACACCTCAACAAGTGGAGTGGATTATCTCACTCCACTCCTACTTCAGTCCACAACAACGTGTTTATAGTAAAATTTCTATCTGGATTCCTCAGTCCACTCCAGCTTCAATTCCGAATTGAAATTTTACCCTAAACGGCCTAACAGATTGAGTTAGACGGGACTGTGTTAATTTTGCGTGGAGATAGCCAAAGTCACGATTTTGTGACGAAAAGGTTTTTGCTCCATTTGGGCTCAGTGCCTTACGTGGACATCTGCATCTCTGCCTCACGATAAGAGATTGTATGTTTTGACTCTTGCTTCTCTTGGAGTTATACACACGAATCACAGACGTGGGACGTCGCACTAAATTTACTCTCATCAATACAGTTAAATTGAGAGACGTGTCTGAAGAAATACACGCTACCAATAACCATAAAAAAAAAGAGTTACCGATGTGCACGTATATGAAACCATAGTCGTGCGCACAGGGAGATGCAAGCAGTGCAACTGCACCTCCAATTGCGCTGCAATTGGCTACAGCTTTCACTTTTAAGAGTACGTGGTAGATAAATAAACGCTGAAAACATCAATTAATTTCTACACTTTTTTGAAGCCAATATGGATAAAATACTCATTGGAAATCTTAGATAATTGTATTTGCCAACTTCACGAGTAAATATGTATCCAGAATTACTCATTCGTTACGCGTGATCTCTTGCGCCGCAGTTAAATGCACGAGGTTCCGGCGTCAGAGATTGTGACACAGAAGTTCGTAATACTGTAAACAATTTTGTTTAAAACGTTGGCTGAAACTATTGTCTAGGATTGCTATTGTTTAATTGTCGCAAATTGGCTTCAAGAAGATTAATGCTTTTAGCGTTGAATTATGTACCACGCTCTCTTAAGGCATAATTTATCCTGAAAATGCTACAGTTTCTTACAGTGGTAAAGTCAATAATTTGGTTCGGAAACTCTTTAAATACAGCCAATTTGCTTTGCTTTGCTCAAAATCCACATTTTTCCAGAGGACTGCCACCGGACACCCTTTTTTACTTCGGGTGTGTATATATAGTTTCTAAGGCATGCACCCCTGTTAACCTAAACTTGCGCACGCCTATGACTGAAACACGATGTTGCTTATTAATTATATTGGAAGTATGCTAACCTGAAGATCAACACCAAAATTGTAGTCCTTTAAATACTTCCGCAAACTACATGGTTATATATTTTTAGACACCATTCAGAATTTCATTGCTTAATATCAAGTGGTATATTGTATTATATTCATAGAAATAACGTTTTATTTTCGATTTTCAGTGTAGCATTAATCGCACTGTAATACAACTAACAGAAATATAGAAGGTATATTTTCGACTTACTTGTATGATCTATCACCACGCAGAATTAACATTCCGTCCTGATTTAGCCTGTATTTAATTGAGCTTCATACTGGTATGAAGAATCCCAAATAAAAACCTTATCAGAAAATTATGTGTGTGTGTGTAAAATTATTTATATACACTACATATAATATTTATATACATTTAAAATACATCTGAGCTAGGCCTGTTGTTATGCATTCACCTGAAAATATTTTTCCCTATGCAAAACTAAGTCTGATTTTTTTTTATCACACAGTTCCCAGTTTCGGGTAGATTATACATATATAATTATATGTATATCTAATTATATACATATATTACATACATACCTTTCGAAAATGAAACACACGTGTACAGCCAAACATACATTTTATAGTTGTGCCAAAAATTCCTGCGTTATGGGATAAGAAAATTAGAGCAGCGAAATAATTGGGAACCAGTAACGAGCGTTCCTATAGCTTTCGAGCTGAAATAAGAAATGTTATTATATACAGTATGTTGCATAACTCCGTGTCAATATTGTCTGAAACCAATCCTCTTATCTAGGTGAGTATAAAAGGCCTATGTATACTGTACATAGGCATGACAAAGCAACGTTACTGTACTACATACATGTCTCATGACTTGCAGTGTACGGCGCACGAGTTGGATCATAATTCTGTGGCATGCTACATCGAGCAATGTCTACCGTGCAATTAAAAACCACTCGACTGACTGCCCTCATAATTTAAATGGTCTTAACTCCACTGAACCTATTGTCAGGAAACAGCTTTGAAAAATGATGATGTACCTACGAATTTTACTATAATTTACTTACATGAAAACTGTTTTCCAATAATGTTGAATGGTACCTTAGAGTACTGAGATGCTGTATTTATTTAATACTGTTCAAATTTCAAGTAAATAACTGTAAAAATTGATAGAATATAGACTTAAAAGGCTTTCTGTATTATTAGTAGGACAAAATAAAAACATCGTAAATTATCGTAACTCCACCATGTTTGTGCCACTAAAACCCCTTTCATTAACTCTTCCCAAAAATAAGATACAATAAATTGTTAGAGTTATAATTGTTGAGTGTATTGACTTAAATAAGAATATAATGTATGAAACAGTTTATAAATGATTATTAATAATTACTACCTCAAGTCCATGTGGGTAACGACATAATAAAACAAAAAACCCGTAACTCCGTTCACTAAATCAAAGAACCTTAACTCCACTGGAGTTGAGGTAAATTCAACTATTACAGGGAGATAAGACTTTTTATTTTAGTAACGGAACACAACTCTGTGGGCTTAACGCAAATTATAAATTAGTTTTTGGCATTTCCCGAGGACTAAAGGCTAATTTTACTGTTGAATGTGATGTAGAACTACCCAATAAGAAAGAATTTAACCTTAACTCATTTTCGCCAAAAAGTGGAGTTAAGGTCATCTGTATTATGACGGCGGTATGGCAATAATAATTGAAATGGTACTCAACAGCAATACGATCCACTCCACAAGGCTATCAGTCAGGCAGTGTCCTCATCAATGACAGAGAAACTAGCTGCGACAATTGTCTCATACCAAACTTATTCGTAAGAAATTACATTACATATCATATATATCATATTAAATAACTAAAAAGTTTTATTTGGTGCAGTTAAGGCAATTTTAACTTATCTTACTTTTTATATCTCGCACAGAAATGCTACAATTGACACAGAAATTAATATTAAGACGAAAGTAATATTGTACTAGATAACTGTAGAAAGAAAATATAAACACTCCCCACAAAAATATGAAACATCTAACAATATGCAGACAGGCACTCAAAATGCTCACTGAGTTTTAGCAAGTGCCACTAAATTGAACATGTTCTACAGAAATAATTTAATCTAATGAATTTCTAGTACTAGTATATAAACAGAACAAAAACACTGTATAAACTATTTATCAATACACACGTAAACATTAAAAGATTAAAAGTATTTATCTTAGTCAGTCGGCGTTTGCAGTTATCATGAGAGATATATTACGAAAAAAAAAAAACTTAGTAATTACATGACGTATTTAGTCCTGAAAATCTTAAAAATCACTAGTAATTAATATTAGCCAACCAGGTGTCATACAAGTTTGAGCACAGCAGTCTCATTTTATATAAATAAAACAGAAACAGTGATATAGGCGGTTCGGAATAAAGTGAGCACTCAAAAAAGCCCTGCTTAAGTTCTATTTTCAGCCATTTCATATCTTTGTGTTCGTAACGGCTAACGATGGTAAATTTCTAACTTCTCTGGACACGTTAGTTGATGTTTACGCGTGTAAGATAAATTGTACAGTTAGTGTAAACCCATACAGTTTGTGTAATAAAACTTTATTAATTATATTAAATACAATAGTGTCGATTTCGGTTGCTGTTATCTCAACTTTGTTGTATTCAAATAAGAAAATACGCGGAACTATGTTGTGTAATTTCGCTGAAAACCATACAAGCAGTAAAGCGACTAGAGTTAATGCTAAATTGTATGCATCAACGGCTAGCGATATTTTTCTAAGGTAAAATATTTAGTGCTCACTTTATGACCTATAGTAAAGCAGAATCAACCTTAACCGGACGACTGTCAAACCCGCTACACTACTAATGAAAATTCGCCATTCTTCTGAAAATATTTGAACAGTGACATGTTATCCTCGTGCAACAACACAAGGCGTAACAAGCTACATTTTTTATTTTACTATATTTTTTTTATTAGAAAAATACGTAGCACCAGACATTTCCGTGATTTTCCAGATTTCCTGGACTGCGAAGATGAGCTCACCGACGTCAGGGTATGCATCAGTCGGCACAAGTATGTACAGCAAGTTGCATATAACAATGTGGTTAGGCGCGGACAGCTGTTGAGAAAGTGAAGTGATTTCGGTTTGACCTATCCCACGAGCCGCGCTGCAACGCGGTACGGAAAGTATTTTTTTCTTGTGTCACTATTAAAAGTTTCTTCGAATGGGTTTATCTGCGGAAAGAAGACACAATTCAAACTATGTCCCTATGGTTTCAAAAATGCCGTCCGGTAGTTACAAACATGATTGCAGAGCTCCTCAAAAGGGCTAAAAATCACTTTTTCACGTCGCTGTAACTGAGAAAATATCAACTATTATCGTAAAACAAAATCATAGAAACATTCATTGGACTTTACCACACACTTTCCACAAGTAAAACAACAGGGTCGTCTCTTGGAATCCCGCTGGAAAACAATGTCTACCAACCCACTGCACTCTAGTTAGTGTATCAAATTGTATCAAAATGTTATAATGATTTCTATATTTGTTTATTCAGCATGTATTTGTACGGATTGTGATTTCTTTGCAACATTTCTCATGTCGTTTAACTCCAAGGCCAGTCATCCATGGATTCAAAACTTTTTACTTAAGGATTTCTAGCTAATATTTTTTTACGGAATGTTTTACATAAACAGGCATTGCTTTGTATGACTTCATGTAGTATACTGAAACATTTGTTTGTGAATATCACAAATATTATGATACCAGACTGCCATAATTGTTAACGTATTTATACTTTATCTAATACAACCCCTTTTTAAACTCTAATGGGAGGGCGGGGTTGCATCCTACTCTTAGGCTGCGTATTTTCCTGACATACTGCAAGTCAATAGTCATTTTCTTAATTTCTTTTTTTTTTTTTTTTTTTTTAAAGTAATCAACTGACAAAGGTTACAGGCTCTAACACATACACACACATACATATATGTATACAGACATAGAGAGAGGGATAGAGGGTAATTCTTTCCACCAAAATCAGTGGCTCTTGTAATCTTGTAATTCCTTAAAGTATTTCTAAATGTTTTGATTTAATATACGCCTGTATGTTTAAATATATTTATATACACACACACGTTTTGTTTTTTATTGTATCATTGGTTCTCTGGGACGAATAGCTCAGTGAAGTTCACATTTAGCCATGTCTTCCCATAGCAAGGATACTCCGAATAAATTCATTTCCGACTGTTAAATGACCTTCGACAAGTCCCAAAAGTGTTGACGCCATATTGCTAAAGAGGACGCGACTGTCACGGAACACACACAGCAGTTCTGTTTCTGTATGCCAAGGTATTCTGTGCTTTCCGCTTGTAGCCGGCGCCATTCCAGAGGCGACCTTGCCTCAGGCGGGGAACAAACCAGTTTATTATTTTTTTTCCTTCCATTCCATAAGTTGTATATCCGGCCGCAGACTATAGCGAACTGCCGACGCATCATGATTAGTCGAGTCAGAGGGAAATCTTAGAGTACATTTTATACCGTCACGTTTTCCAAGTAATCGTACTTTTTTTTTTTTTGCGCTCTGTGTATGGTCGCGCGTTATGATTTTCACCCTGGTTTCACGTTAACCCTCCTTCTTGATCTCTCCTCAACCCCCGGGTAGGTAGTGCCCTTAAGGGGGGGGGGGTGTTAGACAATTTTATTGTATTTTCAGTGTTTGAACCATAACATTTATTCAAATTGTATTATCAAAATTTGCTAATCTATAAAGAATAGGACAGCTTGACATAAATAACAATGGAAACTTTTATTAATCTGTGATGCAGAATCATTGCAAGAAATCTTGAAAGGTCACCTATAAACAAATTTTACAAATGCTTGTCAAGCCGCTTTCTCTTTGAGGTTAAGAGGTATGGAAATGTAAGATGCCAAATGGACGACTGGAATACTCAATCTCTCTCTCTCTCTCTCTCTCTCTCTCTCTCTCTCTCTCTATATATATATATATATATATATATAAGAAAGTCGTGTTAGTTACACTATGTATAACTCAAGAACGACTGAACTGATTTGGCTGAAAATTGGTGGGGAGGTAGCTTAGAACCAGGAGAAGGACATAGGATACTTTTTATCCCGTTCGACCGCGTTCCCGTCTGACGTGTAAAAGAGAATACAAGTCACTATAAAATGTGGTATAACAAAAACGCATATGACATGGAATAACAAAACGCAAATGACAGCTGAACTTAAATTTGTGTATGGATAACTATGTTTGAAAATTTGATAGTTATAAATTTTGTCAGAAATCAATAATCAGTAATAATCAGTAATTTTTATTATCTTTGAATCATCATTGACAATGCCGCGACCAAGACGATCGAATCTTTCCCGACAAAGCATGTTCACAGGTAGGAAGACCATCTGCGTTGTTTGTTCTTGCGCCTGATAATAAAACAAATGAAGAGTGCAACCTATGCACCAAAATACATGAAAAGTAAAGAATCATTAAAATACTTAATCCAAAATCTGCTTACTTATTGCCTCTAAGGCGGAACAGAGTTCGCAGGGCCAGCTAGTAGTCAATAAAATCTGAACTACTCAAAAAAATTCGATGAGATTTTTTGCCGAGTAGATATATGTTATCAGTGGACCTTTATTTATAGAGTACTCTGTGGTAGTTTGCTTTGCTTTCCAATTAAAAATTAAAAACCGGTTTTTAGAAAAATAAGGACTTGAAAGCACAAACTCTCCAAAAATGGAAAACTTATTATTTTATAGTTTTTAAAGTAATATATATGCCTCTATAATAACAGAATTTCAAAATACTTGCGTTTTCATGTGAAAATAATTTTAAAATACGTAAACCTCTTGCGCAGAGAATGGTAGGCCTACTCTAGCTCTAATCGCTCCGCTGTTTCCACGTGTCGAACGCGGAAATTTGAAACCGGTACACACTACTGCGAGTTATAGAGGCTCAGAAACGACGGAGACATAAGGTCGACCGTGAAGCGCGCTTCAAATGCCACATCGCCTCAACGATCCAAGCTTTGAAATAGCGAGCAAGTTTACCGCCGAACAGTTTTTGCTACGGGACACTAAGCGGTGACTACATAGTTTTACTGGTGGAAAGTCTGCAACCAAGTTCAGTGCAGGTTGTAATCTGAGTTTCACGTGCATCCTGTTAGTATATTTTGAAGTACGGAAGTCTGAAAAGGCCGTTGTTAGTCATGTTGGAGGGCTTAGAAACATTGTTTACAGTGAACATGCATGTTATGTTAACAGTTAGGTTCCGTCCTTGCTTGAATTGTTTTCTTTTCGTAAGAAAACCCTGTTTACGAACCCACTGCAACACATTTGAAGTGTGAGGTAGGCGGCCGCCTTAAGGGGCCCGCCTACCTACCATGAAAGTTGTGATGTAGAGGTTCAGGAGAATCGTTTTTTCACAGAAAATATTAGTCGTGAGATTGTGTGTTTGACACATAAAAGATAGTAAGGTACCTCACATTAAGGGTAAATGGTTTCAGTTCTATCAGTTTCTTAAGCAATTAGAAAATAGGGTCTTAACATTCCAAATTAGTGCCTTTTCCGGCTTGTATAGTGCCGCTATGTTTTGTTATTTTTACTTAAAACCATTTAAATTTAGTAGATCTATCCTTTAGCTTTCGATCCCGTGACTGTTTGTACCTTATAACAACTGAACATTTTGAGGAAATCTTGTTCTTGTAATATGTGTCCTGTGCAAATATGCAGCCAGTGTTGTGGAAAATTGAAGGATTCGCGAGACCGAGCCGAGAGGACAACAGAGAGAGCGAGAGACAACCTCCTCCACGACAGGGGTTGACCCAATCCCGTTTTTGTCGGGGAAAACTCCACGTCCATGTGGTCGACGGCCGCTAAGGCGCTATGTAGGCGGGCCCCTTAAGGTGATTCATACGCTTGTGACGTTGCTGGCGACGGGGTTGCAGATGACGTCATCCAACCTCCTCGGAGGATGGCCAGCAGGCACCAGACTGCTCCTGAGCCCTGCCGGCATCGACGCCTGGGCGCCTTCGAGGAAACCGTACGCGCGCGATCACGACTATTCGTTTTCGTCGGAAAGAAGTATCGATGAAACAAACCCCTCCCCCACCAGTCATATTTAATGCTTCATGCGTTCTATTGAATTCGCTTTTAAAACATTGGAGGTATCGGTAGGTGCCTGCCTGGCGTTGGAGGTGCAGTGTTGCCTACCGCACGATCCTGACCGTACATGTACGGTAATTTCGCTGTGTGTACGGACGTACGATCCATCTCTTGGATCGTACTATTTGCACGGCTCTGCATATCCTAGCAGAATAAGTTCTAAACGTTTTCCTCCGATTAAAAGTACCACAGTTGTTTCAATTAAATGTGTATTTAGTTTAGTCTCGCACTTCAGATCTCAGTGCCATAAAAAACACACTGTAAAAGTGACTGTCATACAATTAGTAAAAAGCAACAGTGCAATTAGTACTTTTCTATAAAAAAATGACTGTTGTATCTGACATTCAAAAGCTAGCACGCACTGCGGAAAATCGGCAAGCAGGATTTTTCACGACGGAGCGCATATCATTCATGGCAATGAAACAATTAAAACGGGTTTTGATATCGTGTTTCCTGACTCGAAAATAACTGAAGCAGTACAAATGCACAATTGTTTTAAGTAATGCCATTGCAAAACACTTAAAATCATCAACATTTAGCTACTAAAATGATATTAACTTGAGACTGACGCGTATTAATGAATAAAATCTGCTAACATCGTTAAAAAAATTATAGTGAACGGTCCTGGGATGTAAAATACGATCCAAATGACATTTTCGTACGGACATTTTCGCTGAAGGGTTAGCAACGCCGTGAGGTGTTCCATTCTAAAAGCCGCGGTCGGGGCAACAGTGAACGGTGCTCGAGCCCCAACAGGACGATCCGGGTTCGATTCCCGGCGGGGTCCACCTGGATTTCCGCACCGGTTGTCAGGTTTTCTCCGTGTCCATGGCGTTATATTCAGACGCTGCTCCATATCAACTTCGTATCACCCTTCACTAGATATGTAAACGTATTTTGCGCATTCTGGGCCTAAAATTTTGAATATGTAAGGACGACTCAACACGCACATCATGCCTAACACTAGCCTCTAGGCGCTAGTCACTGAACTAACGTAGCCTACAGTCTTCTCACTGACAACGACCCTCTATGAGACATGCAGGGGCGACCCTATCATTTTATGACGTAATATTATAAATAAATATGAATTATATACGCCTATGCATTTCAAAGAATTCTACGACAAGATTTTCATACCGTAAAAGGATCACAAAAACACCCATTTTCGACAGGTTGAACACATACTTTGGAGATAACGGAGGAGATTAAATGCGTACACACGTGTATAACGTTATTTGAATGATACTTTTAAGTACGCTGAGCAGTTTTCCAATAATATTGTAACGGCCAAAGCTATTCACACCTCTAGGCGGCCGTTATATTCTGGAATCACGTCATAGTCCAGACGAATGCATGGCGTGGATCCAAAGAAGGGGAGGGGGCATAGGGGACATGGCCCCTCCCGAGACAGCTCCAAATAAGTGCCAGTTAAAATATTGAGAAGATTACCTCATACTTTTCCTACAGCTTTGTGAAAGACAACATAACAATACGATATGGAAGCAGAAGCTTAATAATATCAGAACAAATGTTTTCACTTCTCAAGCATATTTTTTATGTCCAAAAATATTACTATTTCTTAAAGGGATATATTATTTTTTACTTTGAAAACTCTTTTAATGGCACCATTTTGCACATTAAAAGTACTGTACAAATATTTCCGGCACATGGCCCCCGGACCCCTTCCACTTTTTTTTCTTGTAGTGTTGGTATTGCTATGTTTCAAGATACAGCATAACCTCCTCCTGGATACAGAGCTGAACGATCACGACACTACTACAGACTAAACAGTAATACACGCATGAAATTACGTAGCTCCGTGTATGTTTGGTTCCTGCATGTTACGGCAGTTTTCCTATTGGCCTGACTGCCGGCTAGCAGGGCAGCTGCCTTACGCTGATTGGCGGTAGGCGCTTCCGCCGTGTTGCTGGCCAGGTAAACCATTTTTTTTCTGGAATTGGTGACTCTTCGGGCATTTTTATAAGTTCAGGATTGCTACAGAATATCAAGATAACATTTCCCTGGCTTTCCTAGATTTTCCAGACGAAAATTAATTATTTCCAGTAATTCACATACAGTAGAAAAAATTACTTACGAAAATTGCTTACATAGAGTTTTCTGAACATTTTTTTTAAAATAATTACTTAAACTTTGTAGTTGCTCTCTGTTTACAAATGTACTGTGGGTAGTCTGCCTGTACGTTCCATATTTAACAACAATAGCCCCGAGAACGGCAATAAGTGTCAGTTAATTGGGAGTATTTTTACATTAACTGCTGAGACATTTTGTTTAATCATTGACTAGGCCTGTTTTATGTGTCACAGCAAGAAATACATACAATATTTAATACTGATATTTCAACATGCCAAAACATGCTCAAATACAGGTTAGCAAAATACACAGTTTAAACACATGATCAATACTTGTCTTCTCCTCGAATTCCAAAAACTTTGATACATTTATACTAACTGTAAATTCGTGAAACGATATATCGTAGAACAGAACACCTATGCCCTGAGTTCCAATTTTTAAAGTAAAAAATAAATAATTCATTTTTAAAAATTTGCATTCACAAAATTAATATGGTAATACAAAATATAAAGTCAGATCACTACACAAAGTTTGGTACTACAAATGTGATTTTCCAGGCATGAAAAACAATTCCTCAGACTTTTCCAGGTTTTCCCTGAACAGTTTCAAATTCCCTGAATTTTTCCAAGTTCTTCCTGTAGCAACCCTGAATTCAAGTGAACAGGTTTTGTAGAGCACCATACTTAACCAGATTGTGACAGAACGCCTACAAAAATTGTTGGGATTTAAGACGGCGGTAACTGGAAAGTCTTACATCTGCTGCAACTAAAAATAAAGCTGACTACTTAAAGAATCCTTCTGGCTAGAGAGGCCCAAGTTGTCAGGAAAATACGTATGCACCAACTTGTGCAGCTTGTGCTTCATGGTTATTGGTATAGTTTGTCTTTGAGAATATTTGTCGCTCATTTGACTGTAACCAACGAGAAAAAAGTTACTTGTGAGTGAGGTATGGTGCTAAGGACGACGTCGTATGGGCCATACAACGGTACGTCGCCTCTACGCTTAAGGCGTGCAATCTTCGCGAAAAAACAAATTTCCTATGGGACATTAAGTGGTGACCCTATTGTTTTATTTACGAAATCACTTTACTAAAGTTCAATGCACTACCCTTAAGGACGTTGGACCCGTAAAAATTCAAAATTTTATATTTGTGCGAAACACTGTTCAACTTTTACACACAAGATAACATGTCATTTCCCCAAATAAAAAAAAATTGGGCCCATAATTTTATCATAATCACCTATCAAAGTCACAAAATGGCAGTTGCGGTGTAGCCAAAATAATAAAAAATAATTAACTTGCAGAAACAAGATAATTCATATCGATACTTAATGATATGAACTACTTCAAGACACTTTTGTAAACACAAAGCGATATATTTTTGTATTTTTTAAAAATTGATGAAAATGAGTAAATTTTGGCATAACTTTGACTTTTGGCTACTACTGAAATATTCAAAACTAACTTTTGTCAAACATGTCATGAAATGCATTGATACATTGTCTTACAGTTCCCGTAAATTTGAATTCATTAGTTAATAACTTTTTTTTATTTTGGCTGAACCGTAATGGCCATTTTGTGACTTTGATGAGTGATTTTGCAAAAACTACGGGGCCTAATTTTTTTTTATTTGGGGAAATGACGTGTTATCTGACGTGCAAAAGTTGAACTGTGTTTAACACAAATATAAAAAAATGAAATTTTACGGGTCCAACGCCCTTAAGTGGTTTCACATGTATTCGGCTAGTATATTTTCTGTTATAGCAGTCTGAAAACCCCGTTTTAACCCCGTTTTAACCCATTTTGACGTGCCCTAAAAGGATATTTATAATACGTGTGTCGTCTTGAAAGTACTTAAGGGCAGTCGTCTGAAGTGTGTGTTCTTTTCGTAGAGAAACGGCGTGAACACACGTGTATTAGTTTAGGTGTAAAACTTTTTCTTCAAACACGCTGCAGTGTGATTTTATGGCAACGAGGCGGGCCCCTTAAGGACCTCGCCTACCATGCGCTTAAAATACGTTGAATCGTCTTCGTAAATACGTTTTTTTTAAAGAAACTGTTCCACATATGCCCGTTGTTTCTATGCACGAAAAGAAAATACACTCCAAACGATGATTGAAGAGTCGTTTCAAAGTATCACGTCGATTAGAAAAATCATTTCTGAGCTTCTAAAAATGGCTAAAGACAGCTTTTCCAACCTGTTACATCTATATAAAAAACTACTTTAAGAGCATGCAATGGACTTTGCTTCAAACTTTCCACAAATAAAAAGATGGGTCACCATTGAAAGTGTCAGTCAGGCGAGTGGTATACGACACTACTGCACGCTGTTTCAGTGAATTGCAGTAGAGGCGATACCACACCAGATGAGCCGGTCAACATCACCCTTAGCGCCGTGCCTCACACAAACACACACAAACGCAGTCTATAGACCTATACAAAACTTCCTTAAAAGATATCCGAACACCGACCATCAAACTGTGCTTAACAAGTGCACGTCAGTCCTTGAAACAAGACGGTGTAAAATAATTTTCGCCAAAAATGAGTAGTTCTGCAATGTTTTGTTTCAGGTTCTGGGCCTGTACCATTACAAAGTAGATTAGGGTAGGTTAGTTAAAAAACCGTTTATGATACGACACTATAAATTTCATGGGATATCAGTATATATTATGTGAGCACGTAGATTTATGCCGTACTTGCTACAGGTCAGGCAGGAGCAAGATTACGTCACACGAAGAGAGAAAAAATTCTGCTGGTGCGTTAGGTGTAGTTGTCCACGCCTACCCGCAATCTGAATATAAATTGGATCGGTAATTCGAACAAGCGTAAACTTGGATTTATGCCCTCGTTTCGAGATTTAATGCGCAATAAACACACTTCCATTGGAATCCATAAACGTTAAACGTCTTGCGCTCCTAAAATTAAATTAAGGGTAGGGAACACAACCTCTCAGTTAATCGTAAGTTATCTTGTAGGTGGTCTGGGTAACTAGCGTCCATGGGCTAGTGAATATTTGAAGGGAGTACGCGACCTTACCTAGGTTACGCTAGTATATGCACGTCGGCCTAAGCCATATTTCAACGTCACAAAAGCCAGCCTGTCTGATGTTCATAACCTTGGAGGGAAAAATAAAAACAATTCGGATTTACTGTCTCGCACGCGGCATAACTTTATAGTTCTAGGAAATAATGTTCGACACGTTGTAAGTTGCAACATTTACCTCTTATGGAAAACCCATGACTTTGCCCATGTTATTAATCGTCGCAGCTAACATTTTACACTCTTAAAACAGTTACTCCATTCGTAAACCATTTATATATCTTAAGCATCCTTAAGGATTTGTGATTTGATAAAAAAAAATTATTTTCACATTAGTTTATAAACATTTTTCTTGCAAAAGTACAAAAATTATTTTACTGCGCGCAGTGACTTGGTGTGCCTTCGGAATTTCCAGAAACTCGAACAGAGAAAATTCCTAAATTAGGTGGCAGTCAGAAGTAAACTAGAAAAAAAAAAGAGAGGTACAGAAGGGGACCTTGTAGTTCAAAAGTCACTGGAAGCATGCACTGGTAATTGGTGTAAGTGCCGTCTGCAAGTTGCATAGCGTAGACACAGAATAGATACGAACGCAGAAGCGGCATAATTGGGAGCTTAACTCGAGGGCCTATTTCTACAACATATTAGTAGTTCGGCCATCACGTGTGAGAACAACCAAGTTGCTAGTTGAGCTACATCAGGCTAAGTTGCTATAGCTATCAGCCTTAAGTCTGTCCATGTCATAGCGACTTCCCTCGGATTTATTTATAGTCACAGCAAAATTTAATTTTAGGGTGTAAGAGGATAATCGAACTATGTAAGCAGTATACGTGGGAGATTGGGCGGATTAAGTTTTCGCAGATAGGTTTCCGGTGCCCCAACCTTGAGGTTAATTTTGTGAGATATGACATGTGGGCTGATGCTGCCGAGGAACTGTTGCAGGCCGTAAACTGCCTAATCCATTTTTTTCTCTTCAAACGTCGTCATACATATGTTGCAAGTATTAAACGTCAGCATTTTACGTTTGCACAGCATTGCACGGTATTCGAGCCTAGAAGCTCTCGAAACGTAAACGCTGAAAAAATTCATGAACATAAATAAAATAACAACAAATATTTCTTCCCGATGCACAATACGTCTCGATAGAATTGCGGATAGTAACTCCCAGTGTAAATTATTTCTCGCTAATCGTACTTGCTTTTCGGGTTACCTGCCTTGAAGGTTTACAAATTAAGGTCTCCCCTTGGTAATTAAAGTATGCTATTATTTCATTGAAAAACTTACTTAACTTTGTTTTGGATACACGCGTAAGCATTGACTTCACGATCAGACGAAACACAGTGTGAAGATATTTCATTGATAAAATACATAAAAACTCTCAACGTTGTTCGATCAAAGATGAGAACTAAATTAGGGTACTTAAATTTTACCTATTTTTAAATGTATATTCAGCGGTTATGTAAATGAAACACTTTTGAGAATTATTTCTACTTGTCTAGATTTTATTGAATCTAATCAGTTCGGAAATTTAATTAAAAAACAAGAAATAAATATCGTAGTCTTATTCAGAAACAAACGATGTAATCTTTTCGAAAACAGTTTCGCATGTGAGCATGGAATTGTTTCACAGCGCCACCCCCTTCCCTTCACAACCGCTACCCCCTACCAATAATAGGACAAAGTTGGCCTGCGAGCGACTAATGAAAGTAATTAACGGCGGTGTTATTTCAAGTCTCCTCCAGGAGAGCGAGAGAACTGTGTTTCGGCAAACGACCTGCGAGGGAGTTCTAGAAATTAAGTGCACATGTACCGGATGTTGGAGAGTGTCTAACCAGCCAGGGGATGCACCCCTTTCCTGAAACTACACACACGTTTTAGGAAATGTGGGGGAAGAGGGGAAGGTAAAAAAGTTAACCGGGGGGGGGGGGGGGTTTAACGGCGCCCTGGAGAATTATAAATCCTAGCACACTAGTCGCAATTACCTCCCCTCTTTTTTTGCCCAGCGTCCTACCCTGCACACCACCTCACCCCCTTCCGCGGGCATTATTCAACCCTGCCAGGCTTATCGCAAAACAGCTACCCCTCTCCCTCCTACACACTCCACTGCCAGCGGGCATTAGGGATGAATGGAGTTGGGAAAGTGCAGAATTTACGGTCGGGCCCGACCCCCTGGGGAAATTACGGTCGGAAATGAATGTGCAAGAATGAGCTACAGAAGAGGGGACCCCAGGGGTAATTTTCTCCCCACGGGATGCACCGTTGGTAAAACTGCTGCCCTCGAGGGACACGAAATATGACAGGAGGGTGGAAAACCACGTACAGGAAGTCCACCTACCCCTTCCAGTCATAATTTCGACTCGTCTAAAGTTTAAAACGTCTGAATTTTCTGCCACACGGTAGCCAGTAGAGTGATACAGAATTTAGTTTGGTTTGGAGTGAAGACGGGAGGGGGGTTTTCGTAGGTCATTTTCTCAATGCGTTTGTACATGTCTAGACTTAGCAACATTTTCCTTTGTTTCAATATTTAAGCTCCACAATTTATCCATACGTACTGTTGCATTGACATAATTTATAATAATATCGGGCATCAGTCCCCACATTAAATTATTTTTCCTCCGATTTTTTTTCTTTTAATTATGAGCCAAATTGCCGAACCTGTGACTACACAGCACATTTGATTTACTTTGTACTTCAGTAAAGGTACTACGATTGATTTGTTAACGTACGTACATTTATGCTACAATCAGTCCACCAAATTATGAATATGAATAAAATAATTATACTGATTACGGCGTAAATATTCGTTAACAAATTACACCTTCACTGTAGTGCAGTTATTAAAATTCGCGGTATAATCGCATATTTTACAGTATTCTCCACAGAACTTTAAAAGGGCGAAACATTACAATAGTCCTGTATGGTGAGAGAAACGGAGTCTCATAGATGTTTTTCGACGTTGTTTTTAATCACGTAGCCTACATTTTCAGGAACAAACAATTATATTATTTTGGCTAGCTATCGACTATATGAAGAATTATTTCAAAGGCAAAACAGCCAAAGTTAGTTAAACATTTTTCTGCTTTGAAAAATTACCCTACATTGTAATAACAATTTCCAACACATCAATGTACCGATTTTACGTTATCTGTTCTTTTATAGTAATGCACATGCCCGCAACAAGATATTGCACACAAATCAATAATATGTACACCAATTGGAAATTGTAGGTTTTTCTAAGCCATTAAGCATTATGTGCTAATTAAGGACATAGTCTACCGTTATTTTAATCACCATGTTTTAATTTTTATAAATGTACCAGTTATTTTTTTCTTGTTCTAGACCCAAAATGTGACTAAATTTTCTCTTATAAAATTGTTTTATCTAGCATAGTTTTTGCGCAGTGGTTGCATTAAAGCCAAAGTTTGCATGTTTCCATTTTAAGGACGACATTAAAACCAGCTCGCTTACCGAACTGAAAAAAATTCACAGTGAATAACGATATGATAGGCTACGAATTCGACTATGTTAAACCACAAAATAAAATTATATTGAATTTTTTAAAATAATTTTGAATTTTTGCAATTGCTATCCGAAATTTCAAAATTTTTATTTAAATACAAAAAAAAAATATTCTTGGTTTTTATGGACGTAACATTGTAGCCTGCGATGTCTTTATCCACTGTGAATTTTTTTCAGATTGGTATGTTAGTTGCTTTTAGTGAAGTCCTCAAAACGGAAATATGCCAATTTTGACTTTAAAAAGCCATGTCGTGAAATCTATGGAAGATAAAAAAATTTCATAAGAACAAAATTTAGTCACATTTTGTGTCTAAAATAATAAAAAAATATATGGTGCAAATATAAAAACAAAAACATAGTGATGAAATTGCTGTACATCGCGCCCTTAAGGAGAAAAACTCCCGAAAATTGTTTTGCTAACTTCTCGAACGAGCATTTTACGCCGAAATTTAATTTACTCGATTCCAGCGCAAGATATTAAGGGCGTTCAAGTGCGAAAAATCATAATTTTATATATTTATGAAATAGTGTTAGTTTTATGAAATATTGTTAGTTTTGTAGACAATACTTGTGAGTACAATTTCCTCTTACAAAACAATTTTAGCTCGTACAGTTTTCTCATAACGGTGCGACAAAGTCAAAATTTGTTTGTTCTGCTGCCATGCAAATTGTGAAAACCAACTTACCTACTTGAATAAAAAAATTCACTGCAGTATAACATCCCATGAGCTATGCAATAAAGTATTTAAAAGATCATAACGTAATTTTTTGAATTAAAAAAAAATTGAAATTTTACAGAAAAAATATTGAAAATTCAGAAATTTTTTTAAACACAAAAATAGTTCACGGGATTTTTAAAAATGTTTTATTATATAGCCAGCGGCATGTTATTTCACAGTGAATTATTTCACTTACGTAAGTCAATTGGTTTTCACTATTTGCATGGCAGCAGAACATGCCCATTTTAAATTTGACGCACCGTTATGAGAAAACTACGCCAGTTAAAAATATTTTGTAAGAGGAAACTACTCACAAGTATCGTCTACAAAACTAACACTATTTCAAATAAATATAAAAATTATGATTTTATTTATTTATTTATGTTTTATTTAAGCTGGCAAGCTTAGGGCCATGAGGCCCTCTCTTACAACTAACCCGCATTACAATTCACTTGCAAGTATCCATAATCTCAGTAAAAGTTACAATATAGTTACAGTTTAACATTAAATTAATTAAATGACATAGTTATGGATTATTACAAAACTATTAAATATAATTGTTGTGTAACTAACATATTGCAACATGACGTCTACTAATACTAATTTTAAGGAAAAAAATTACAAAAAGTGCAAATTA
>PNEQ01085463.1:47781-65070 GCA_003012365.1 Medauroidea extradentata | reverse complement strand
CTCTATTAATGACTAGAGATGACGGTCTATCACGGGAAACTTTACTCGTGACTAATGTCTCTCTATTAATGACTAGAGATGACGGTCTATCACGGGAAACTTTACTCGTGACTAATGTCTCTCTATTTTAATGACTAGAGATGACGGTCTATCACGGGAAACTTTACTCGTGACTAATGTCTCTCTATTAATGACTAGAGATGACGGTCTATCACGGGAAACTTTACTCGTGACTAATGTCTCTCTGTTAATGACTAGAGATGACGGTCTATCACGGGAAACTTTACTCGTGACTAATGTCTCTCTATTAATGACTAGAGATGACGGTCTATCACGGGAAACTTGACTGTTTACTGGGTTGCAACGCACGTAAGACTTACCAGAAGGAGCCTGACTTTCAACGAGTAGCTAGTACACAGCTGCTGTCTGCACGATGTCACAAATATTCTTGGGGCTGGCCTACAGGTCACTGAACCCGCATATTTGTCAGGTCTCTAGCGATATAACATCATCTCTAGTTATTAATCTTCTATTGTATGCGTGAGGTGGCGCAGGTAACACGTTGTACTCGCATTCGGAAGGACCCGAGTTCGATCCTCGTCTCCAGCCATTCTTGTTTCAGTTCTACGTGGTTTCCCGAAATCGTTCCAGGCGAATGCTGGGATAGTTTCTTAATGAAGGCCATGGCCGACTCCTTTCCCAGCTGCTGTCATTGTACCTAGTTGTGTGTCGCCGTGTATATGACCTCGCTGTCGACGAGACGTAAGGCCCACTTACCTTACCTTGTATGAACATATATTACCCTACGCTGCGACATCGGATCATGAAGCGTCCCGAAATCATAAATGGAGTTTACTTTGAAGAACGTAGTCTGTATATTTCGAAACTGCTGTCAGACTCCCGATTTATTTTAAAAGCAAGTATGCAATTTTTATTACTTAAGCCATACAATATATATATATATATATATATATATATATATATATATATATATATATATATATATATATATATATAAATTTTGGCGTTTCGATAAGATAGGTAACTTTGTTCCGAAAACATAACTGATTCAAAGAAAGAAACATGAGTGGGAAAGGAGGTGAGAATATTTCATTATTTCAAGTATAAACTGCAGTATTTGCATGTTTAACCGCAAGTCTTTACATTTTCTGTGTATTAATTAAATATAATTTGGTGCACTTATGTAGGAATTAGTGAATATAAATATTCCAACGATTTTCACAAATCAGTGGAAAACCAGTAAATATTTACTCAATTACCTTTGGAATGCTAATACCAGCGATAGTATAGAAACAATTCAAACTTGAGAAAATGTACTTAGCTCTGGCCATGCCTTGTTGAAGCCAGAAACATGATAGTGACCTTGCAATGCAGACTGAGGGGGAATGCAGTAATAGTAAGACAATGATAGTTGTGATAATAACGGTGAAGACAGCAGTAATGTAGAGACATAGGTGAACCTCCTCAGTCTTGGAAGATATATCTCCTTCCTACACAACTGTGTCCCCTGTCGTAAACCAGCCTCCACACATCCACTCCCATTTTCCATTCACCTCTTGTTGGTGGATGTCTCACCATTTGTCCTCATCCCCCGCGGGATGTATTCCATCCTCCATCCTCTCCTATCATCCTGCTCACCGCCTCGTAAAAAACGCCGTCAAATAAAACGGGAAATAGATTCCAGCGACGTTAAAACAAACCACGGCCGTACGCCGGTAACATCACAGACCGCGAACTACCGACACGACAAACCAAGTTTTACGTCTATCCGATAAACAACTTTACAGGTTATTAGTCCTGTCAATAAAACAACTACAGCCGTGTAATGTTCTCTTGATGAACTCAAGAATGCTGCTTGTACTATGGCTTCGTCCGCTTCGTATATTTCTTAAAACAAAAGTGTGAATAAAGACCATCTATTAGTAGCTGTCCCCGTATTTAAACACATTTCCTAACTTGTTAAGGTACATAAGGGTCAGTTGTGGAAGTAATGTAGTAGCACGTTGGGCCCTTAACAAAGTGTTTAATGTGTAGTCTTTTGGGAAGATTGATCTGCAGTTACCTATGTTTCGTTACTAGGTCACTATACATTTATGACGCGTGCAAAGATATGTTAACACATTGTCAGGCCACGGACAAGGTTTAATGGGTTTGATGTCCCCAATATTCAAAAATCTCCTACTGTACTCAAAGATTTTTTCCTTACGAGAGAAATACTATTGTGAAACGTAACTTTCCAGAGGATAAATGTACTTGTAATAGCCATTCAGCATCGTCAAATACAGCATATTTAGGATATTATAATATATAATCGGGTAAGCTGCAGTCTGACAATCTTTTTAGGTGAACTATCTGAATTCCGACATATTCTTCAGGAATGTCCAAGAACAGCATGCAACCACGCGAATCACCAACACTTTTTTCTTAGGCAACAGGCTACACTGTAAAAAAAATTTTGTACTTTTACAAAGAAAAGCCTTGGAAACCCAGTTGCCAAAGAAATTCTTTGTGAAACTACAATGTTTATCCTTGTAATTAAATACAAAGTATAGCTTTGTAAAATTACAAGGACTAGCCTTGTAGCTGTATTTTCAATAAGGAAAACAATAAATTTAAATGTTCATTGTACTTCATAATCAACACTGAACTTATTTATCAAATAAATTTTGAATAAAGGACGTATATAAGAGACTATTTTGAAACAATAAAAAAAATCTCGGGAGGTGCTAAGTTTCGAATCACTCTCCCCACGTTTAGAATCTACACACCTTACCCCTAGACCAGCGTGACTTACATGTTATGTAGTCTATATTTATTTGTATACATTCTTTGAATTGTTCAGTAATAATGCTTCCGTTTAAAGCACGTAATTAATATAAATATTCACTTTATTCCAGAAAAGTACTTTTCAGAGATTGTGATCTTTGCATAAGTAATTTCCGGCGAACTTACTATTTTTGTAGGCTACCACACATTTTTTCTAAGGTTTTTTTGTTGCAAACAAAATCCTTTTAACATTATAAACT
Source organism: Medauroidea extradentata (assembly GCA_003012365.1). Lineage (NCBI taxonomy): Eukaryota > Metazoa > Arthropoda > Insecta > Phasmatodea > Phasmatidae > Medauroidea > Medauroidea extradentata. The sequence goes on along the minus strand of PNEQ01085463.1, from coordinate 62,023 downwards.
AATAATTTTACAAGGAATATTTTCAACATTTACAAAAGTTTGTACAACTACGAAGAAGTGCCTTGTCATATTTTACAAAATAATTTACAGGGCAGGTACTGTCGGTATAGGTACAAGGAATTCCTTTGTAGTATTACAAAGTTTACCTTTGTAACTTCATAAACTAATGATTTTACAAGGGTATTCTTTGTACTTTTACAATGATTTGTAAAAGTACAAAGAATATCCTTGTAAATTTTACACAATTTTTTAGAGTGAGGAAACTGGTTAGGTTGCATTTTCGCGACTGTTTGTGATCATTCCACATGTTAAAAGTGTAAGGAAATTTTAAAGGGACAGTAATGTCAATGAGCACGTACAAAAGTAGCCATAACGCCGTTGTTGCAGATTATATGGATTCTGTTTGCTCAAACACACTGGGTTTTCCCAGAGTTGTGCACTGCTCACCATTAAATCTGGAACACCAAGCATAATGAAGTTATCGAAACTGTATATATTGGACATGATATTAGTCATATACGGGTGAGACGATTGTACTTGGAGGTTGGTATCGCGTACAGAACACGTAATAACAAAACTATGTGTAGTCCAAGCAGACACAGCAATGACCGCTGATACACGACGCAATAATTTAAAAGAAAAGATTCGAGGGTTTACATTATTAAAAAACTCAAGTCAGCAGCATAACTTGAAATTTTTTGCGATCGTATTGATTTATACAGAAGCATGCACAATACCGATGTTACTGCTTACTGCGCAAGTTCGACTGTGCAAGTCGTAAGTTTAACCAATCACAGAAAAGGCCGGTATTCCAATGTTGCCATTCTTAAGTTACTCGGTAACCGCCATCTTGCTGTAACTTAAAATATACAATTTAAAATTGGTTGTAGGGTTAAGGTAAATTTATGTAATTGTTTACGTAATAAAATTTCTTAAACGTATTTACTAGCGGAGTGTAATTTAAATTTCACGCAATGATTACTTCCTCATTATTTTATAAATTTGTTGAACCAAAGCCATTGGTATAACTAATACAGATAAAATACTACAGTCGAAGTGTGTTCCTGTTAGCTGTACATAGGTAGTAAACTGGCTATTGTGCACGCTCAATTGTTGCGACTCTACTTGTTACTTCTTAAGTTTGTACCCCTGTAGATGTTTGTTTAGGGTATCTCTATCTGTAGTGCATCGTCGTATTCCTAAAAGTTTATCCTTTGCGGCCACGAAGGTCCTGTACCAGGCCACTCGTCATCGATCAATGGCCAGATGGTCTAGGAAATATATGAACAAATCATGGACAAATTGCAAGAAAATGTTTGTTTACATTAAAATTCGTAGAATAACATACAAAATACACCGAAATCCACCTTCCAGTTGTTATTTTTTTTCGGAATTTGTCGTGGAAAAATACCGAAAAAATTAATAAGTTGAAAACGGTGATTCTCACGACAAAACGTGTAGAGACAAATATTAAAGACTACAAAATTTACCATACCATAACATGTCCAAAATTCACGAAAATCCGCTGATAACGTATTTTTATTTTCCCGGGATTCTTGCCGGAAAAACAAAGAAAAAAATTAAATAAATAGAAAACAGCGCACTTTCCAGCAACAAATTTCAGATCTAAAAATAAATATATTAAGTATTTTCCTGTAAAGTGCGCTGTTTTCGATTTATTTCATTTTAAATTTTTTCCGGGACAAATACCAGAAAAAGAAGTAGTTATAAGCGAATTTTCGTGAATTTAGGATTTGTTATGGTAAATTTTGTGCTCTTTAATTTGTTTCTCTACAGGTTTTGTCGCGAGATGCACAGTTTTCGACTTATTAATTTTTTGTGAATTTTTTGGGACAAATTACGGGATAAAAGTAAAAACAGGAAGGTGGATTTCGGTGGAATTTAGAAATGTTAGTTTAAGAATGTTTCTGCGAATTTTAATGTAAAGAAACATTTTCTTACAATTTGCCCATAAATCGATCCCTTTTTCTCATATATTTCCTGGCCTAAGACGTAGAGATAGAGAGAGATAGAGAGAGAGAGGGAGAGAGAGAGAGAGAGAGAGTGAGAGAGAGAGAGAGATCGCAAAAGTGTCATTGGTGTCAAATTAGTCTCTAAGAACACTGTAGAACATTCCACCTTGTACTTCTCGACGACAATTGTTTGTCACCGTTCAAAAGTTTGCAGGCCAATAACAACAATTCACTATCGACGCAGCAGAGTTCTCACTGGCCCAGTGAAGTGAAAACAAACAACAGAAAATGTAATGTCAGTAACGGAAATATTACCTTGGAACCTAACAACCGTCTTTTCCTGCGATATAGACTCTCCCTCTCTGTCTGTCACTGTATACTGTAGGATCGATGTATATGAGATCTGGTGGACGGGCGTGCCAGTGAAGGAGTGTGACATTATGTTCATTCAGAACGACTTGAGTCAAGTAAGGGCGCGCACTGTCCTCGTCATACATTACCGCGTACTGGTCTTGACGATCCAGCTGCTATACTAGTGTGATGTAACTGTTGCTGGCCAGCTATGCTAACTGTGTTCTAGCAGGACTGACGTCATGTCCCCTTCTCCACACATCTCCATATATCCAGGCGTTATGGCGGTATGTCAGCACATAGTACATGACCAAGGTTGGATTCAGAAGAAATGGGGCATGGGCGTCCCGAGACTACTACATAAACTGATATACATTTTGTTCCAACAATATGTAGAATAATTATTTATAAGATAAATAAGGTAGATAGTAAATTAATGGTTTCGGTAATATTACGTTCTGTTTTTTTTTATTCCAAAATGTTGCATGCCATTCAGAATGTTATACATTAAAAGTAATGTATGTGTTTCAAGAGCCAACACAGTTTTAAAGATACGTGAAAGCAGAAGCTTAAAACTATTTTTTCTTTCATATTAGCATACAGGTTATCCCTTTTAAAGGATAATTTATCCTTAAGAATATTACCATTTCTTAAAGCGGTAAACGCAATATTTTTTTGCATGGAAACTCCTTAAATAACACTATGTTGCACCTTAAAACCCAAAACTTTCCTGGAGATGGTCACCGGTTCCCCCGTTTCTCGCTTGGAGCGTGAGTACATCTACATTTTAAAACACCCCCCCCCACCTGCTCTAAGATACAGGGCTTGACTCTCGTATGTGTGTGTCACTACGCCGCCAGACATGGATGAGATCATCGTGAGTCTGTAATAATACAAGCTGAAGTGAAACTCGTCGAAGATGATGGCATGTGTCTTGTCTCTCCACGCTCCATTGCAATAATAGTCGTCTGTGGTGAGCAGCCAGGAGCAGCTACTATAGTGGGTGCCAGGGCAACATGCCCTGATATTACATACTGCGATGAACCATATGTGTGAGCACAGTATGTTCTGCCACACGCCTGCGTTCCTGAGCGATGTGGCTGAGTTAATGCACTGTGCATTAAGAGATAGTGGTCCTGGCGCGTGAGACGTGCCGCAGCGAGGTACGGAAACTATTCTTTATTCTATAACTATTTAAATTGTTTCCAATGCTTTTATCTACGGAAATAAGACACACTTCAAACTGTGTCCCTATGGTTTTAAAAATGCCGTCAGCTAATTAACAATATGATTCCCAAGCTCCTCAAAAGTGCTAAAAAGGACTTTTTCACGTTGCTATAGCTAAGAAAATGTCAACTGTTATCGGGAAACTAAATTAGAGAAACCTGCATTGGACTTTATCTCACACTTTCCACAAATAAGATAACAAGGTAATCGCTTGACGTCCTATTGAAAAACTGTTTCTACGTAAACACTGCACGCTAGTTCAGTTCTCCGCGCCTACAGGCGATGACGTGCTTGACAGACGTGTTATATTCGACTTATCGCCATCCCCGTTTCCGTGCCTCGAACGTAAAAAAAAAGCTAACGTCCACTAACTCTTATTGGCATTCGTCATGCTCGTTGATGTCGGCCAGTTCGCTTCTTGTCCTTCCTCAGCCAATCTCTTCCTTATCTGTTTCACCACAGTTGTATTTAATTATGCCAACGTGCGCACCAGTTTTGTGGAACATTAGATCTTAATCCCTATTAGACCCGATTATCCTACGGTAAAAAGGAAAAACTAGATTGTATTAGCAGTTGTACTCTACGATCGCAATCGGTTTGAACAAAATTTCACGTTAATTTATAGCTAGGGCTCGGTAGTTTTCGCGAATAGATTTTTGCAGCACTTTGTTTCAGTGCCTTACGTGCATACCTGCATCTCTGCTTTGTGATCAGTGATTGGATGCCTAACATACTGATTGGCACAGTCAAATGAATAACAACTCTGCACAAAAACACTCTGCCAATAATCATTAAGTTGAGCAGCAGGTGCGCAGGTAAGACACTGAAACAAAGTGATGCAAAAATCTTTTCGCAAAAACTACCGGGCCCTAGCTATAAGGCATTGCTGCCAATATACTTACGCCACCTGAATACAGGATCAGGATGTTTATATATATATATATATATATATATATATATATATACACACACACACACACACACACGAGCTGTCCATTTGCGGCTTCTCCCGCGTGTACTATAGGTAAGAGTAACTAACTTTTAATAACGTATTAATTCATGGTGTTACTATAACATCTGTACATCTTTCTGAGCGTACTTTAATTGCAGAATATTTTTGTTTTTAATTAATATTTTTTTCTCTACATAAAATAGCTGCTCGGCTGCGGCGTTGTCCGCGTGAAATTATGTAATGTAAACCGTAACTCTGGATAAAATATGTGATGAAGGCTAGCGTACTTTTTGGTGCTGTAATTCGGGCGGTCGGACTCAAACTCCGGCCACTTTTTTCCATTGTTAAATTTATAAAGTAAATATAGATTGCTGGAGCCTTTTCTTAAATTTATGAGCGAAGAAAGTATTACATAAATTGATAAAAAAATACGTTTTGATAAATTGTTTATCTTAGTGGGGAGGAAGTGGGCTGAGTTTGAGTTCGACCGCCCTAACAGCAGCGCCAATAAAACACAATATTCTCGGTAACTTGATGAACTACAGCCAAACAACAAGGGGGTCAAATATCCAGGCGAGTGTCCAGACCTGTTCTTCTACGACCGTGGTCATGATATATGGTCGGTTTGCCCAAAAAGAAACTCGTCCAATAATGAGTAAATAAGATATCAGTTATTAAAATGTCAATATGGATTAGCACTACTGGCTTCTAACTACGTTTTTTTACGAAAATAATTGTTAAATCCTGAAAGGGAGGAGGTATCGTAAAACCGTTTACAGATGCGTTTAAAATTGTTAAAGTTACGAGCCTAATTGTGTTAAGCATAAACTTTTGTATCTTTGTCTAGTTATCGATTTTGTCATTTCCTTAAAGCAGGTAAGTAGTAAAATTTTTTAGGTTACTTGTTTGCTTTGCAACATTAGGCTACATAGTAATTTTCAACACATCTGTGTAACCTTTGTACGAAATATTTTCTCAGTGGAAACCCATGACAGCTGTTGACGTACGTCTCCGTCATATGATGAGTGGCAGTCGAAATAACGTCTCCAGCGACATGACGCTATATATACAGTGGGGAGAGCGTCATAGCCGCCCCCTTAATAACTGTCATAATTCAGGGCGTGTGTAAGTCGCTAAGGTGTGTCGCCTGAGGAGGCGGGCTCGTGGACCTTTCTAAACGGTTCATTGTTTGGGGATGAAGTTATGGTCGAGCAGAGCGTTTCTGAAACGAGGTGTGGTTTGAGGCGCTCCTCAGGGGGCGTGGAAACACAAACCCTATTGTCACTGCAGGCTCAACCAGCATCTAAGTTCCCACACTTCATAGACAGCGCCGACGATCAACTGTTCTTAAACTGTTGTGTTTCCTCCTGGTTAGTGTTTCACATTTTATATACAACTTGTACTAATAAAATATGAGGCTAAGTTCCCTACATCTAAGGGAAGCAAAGTACTTTGAAAGGGAAATTACATGACAAAAGTACCGAAAAAATCCTTTACTGAGTAATGCAAATGTCCTCACAAAATTAAAATAATGTAACTGGACCTATTCGTCTGTTATTGTCACAGTACTGAGAACCTCATAATTAGAGGCAATGATTTCTGGTGATAAGAATATTGTTTCGATGCCTCACGTTCACATGTGCAGGTCTGGTCCGTAGTTATTGGCGGCGAGCACTCCTGTAGAGGCGTCACACATTTGACTATGCCAAAGAGAATAACATCACTGCGACAACACACGTCTGTGATTAGCGGGTAGATCCTAAATATGTTGAGAATTAACAACAGCCAATCACTGACCACGAAGCTGAGCTGCAGATGTGCACGAGAGGCACTGAAACTAAATGTTACATAATTCTTTTCACCAAAAAATCACTGCCTCTACTCATAACTATTGATATGAAATTTTTCTTCGGGAGTAGAACTAGAGTCATTGCACCGTGCACCAGTGGTTCAGCACGCTGTCTTCTACGCCACTTGTGTTTTTGACGAGTGTTACTTTACAAAAATATGTTATTCTTGTTCGTCATTATCATGGCGTCCGGTTTGTCTTCGATCTTTATATTAAACATTTGTTAGCGATTTATGTAAAATTTTTGCGCTTATTATTCGTTAATTTTCCTATGCGTGTCCATGAAAATACTTTCACGTATACGTGAATGTTACTGTGCAATGTGGTACTTATACCGTTTTTTTTTTTGTGATTTAAAATAAATTTCCCAAGTAAGTCATTAATAGGGACATGAAAAATTCGAGATTTCTTTTGGACCACTCTAGAACTGACGGAACTGTAGGTTCGTGCCATTGTGTTAATTATTGGCCTTTGATCAATTTGACGCCTCCTGGAAGTCGCCGAGAAATTAATAAATGAGCAACTTGATGGTATATCGCGAAAATTTTGGGTCAACTTACCCTTGCAAATACTGTACTTTCTTGTGACATGTATGATTTGGTGATGTATATAGAGACCCCGGCAAAATTCACGTTTTATTTTGTCCCCAAGCTAGAATACCTGTAACTGTAAGTTCGTGCCACTTTCGCAATTGGCTCGTGACTTATTTGAAATCCCCTGGATGTCTCTGAGCTAATGTACATAAGAAACTAAATGCAGGCCCATATCACTGCCCGTGAGCAGCCAGTGAGCAGATAATGTCTGCTCGAATACACACATGTTCTTGAAGGCTAACCTACATGCCAGTCAACCAGCGCATTATTCCCGTCTCTAATCATATATATCTGACACAACGTAACTGTCTGCAGGCCAGTAATAGGCATCACATATTACAATAGCGGGATTCTTATTGGCTCAGTCAAATAGGGTAACAGTTCTACGAACAAGCGAAAGCCAGTAACATATTCATAAGCTGAACGTGCGTTGAAATCCAACAGACGGCCAAGTTTTGCCGCGATAAGCCATCATCTCTAACCATGTGATATGACTGTGTCAGCGTGTAGCCAGTGGACAGCTGTTGTCTGCTAGAATATACAGACATTGTTGGAGGCTATAGGTAAGTGAATCAGAGAATGTGTCCTATCTACAGTGTCGTGCGAGTTACTGGCCTGTACGTTAGACTCTACTGTCCTGTGTAAACTCATCGTTGTATGATATTGCAGCTAATGAACAATGATCGAGGCCCAACACCACAGAGGTTTTTTTTGAATATGATGGCAAAAAGTAACAACTTTCGAATTGTTTGCTTCATGTTTTAAGGAGTTCTGTAACATTTTACTGCTTTTCACATCCTTAATTGTCTAATTTCAACAATTCTGAATTTTATTTGTAGAAATTTACATAATCTTCATTATAATAAAAACATATTCTTGATATATCAACGGGTTTAAAAAATACACATTATTATTAGGAAACACGTTTAATTTTTTAAACTTATTTCAAGGGCGAGTTTCGAAAAATCCTGATATAAGGTTTTTAGATTTTTACGTGAGCTTCATTTTAAAACAGAATCTTTTAGATATTTTAACTGGTTTAGGAGATACAGATGATTAATTGGAAACACATTTTTTTTTACGGCTTATGATATAGAATTTCGAAAAATCCTAAAAATGCTTTTTAGATACTTACGTAAGCATCATTCTGAAGAAAATAATCACCTCAATATCTAAACTGGCTTAAAGGGAATCAAGGATGTACGAAATCACATTTTACGGCTTTTCACCGCCTTTATTTTAGAATTTCGCAAAATCCGAAAATTTGCTAATATGAATTTGTTTAGGTTATATTTTGAAGTTAGAAAATGAAGAATAGCTTTCCATATTAATGAGATATCAGGGATTCTTTGAAAACATAATTCACCCCCTTAATTTTCGGAAGTCCCTTCTCAGTGGATGCTAACGGTTAAGGGGAAGTTACTTTCAAAATAGCATGATTCTTGGTCCAGCGGTTTGGGCTGTGCGTTGTTGAGTGAGTGGGGACACTTCATTATATATATATATATATACAATATATATATACAATATATATATATATATATATATACATACACATATACACACACACGAAGAGTCCACTATAAAATGATGGATGTCACGTTTTCGCCCAAAATGAGTTATGAATAGAAATACAAAGCACTATGGGTGCAGAATCTATCACCAGAATTTCATAGCATAAACGCTAACTGTTAATGAGTAACAGCAGTATTCATTTCAACATACACTGTTCCATTAAGGCGGTTGCGAACTTTCTCATTTCTCTACTGCAAAATTCATTCCTAGTGATATCCATCATTTTTGCAGTGGACTCTTCATGCATTTAATCCCATTGCAAGAATCTTTCAAACAAATCAACATTATTCAAATGTACTAATAATAACTGGAGTTGTTGCCTTTAAATAATATTTCAATATTTGATTCGTGCAGTGAAGCGTTTTTGTATTGAACTAATCGCAAGCACTAACATTTTTTAAATGGCTCCCCCCTCCCCTCCATCTTCACTGGTATTCTTTTTTACTTCAGTGTGTTCAGGTGGCCGCCTTATCGGGCCGCTGTGTGTTGTGTAGAGCTTCGGACTTTACGAGTTTATTCGAAAATTACTCATCGTACGCTAGTGATGTCAGCTCAGGAATAACTGTCAGACATTGTTACACGCGTGTTCTTCCTCTACAGGTTCGCCACTAACTAATCTTCAAAGCTTGTTTTCTCACGGCCGGAAAAAGTTAAAAGGCTATTAAGTAAAAATGCCCAATAGTCGGGTACAACTGCCCTGTGTTAATAAAATGATAGGGTCAGCACTGAATGTAACATAGAGGCGTGTCTGCCTGACTGAAGACTGCAGGTTAGTTCAGTGATTACGCCTACAGACTAGTGTGAGGCTTTCTGTGCGAGCTGAGTCGTCTTGAATTCTCTGCACTTCGTCGACTCCAACGCGCAAAACACTTACACCCAAGTTATTCTTATTACGTTTGTCTAAGAGAAAAGAACAGAAACTTTAAACTACGCTTCTATCATTTAAAAAAATTTAGCACGCTTGTTATAAACATGATTTTCGGGCCTCTCAAAATGGCTAAAAACGGCTCTTTTAGGCTGCTGTAAGCATGCTGTGTTCGTTGGCCTTTACTTTATATTATTGAAAAATAAAATCTTAGGGTCACAGCTTAAAGTCCCGTGGGAAAAAGACTGGAAGGAAGACCTTGCACGCCAGTTTGACGCTTTGTAAATAGACACGACATGTCTCGTCGGGCGAGGTACTTTGCTCGTATCGCTCCGCTGTTCCCATGCGTCAAGTACGGACATTTGTAACCGGCACACATGACTCTAAGAAGTGAGATCAATTAATAGAGTGTCCTCAGCAAGTATAAAAATTTGGTTTCGGAAAAATAAACAACACATTTTCAATAATGATTAAGAGAGGGCGATTTAATATAAAAAAAAATTCAATAATTATTAAGAGAGGGTGATTTAATTTCTCGGTAAAGCGAATCTACACGTTCGACGTTATATTTTCTTTATTCATTTGATATATTTGATTGGACAGGTTAATTAAGCATGTTACGCCGCTGCTCGACGATTTTATTATTCGTTTGTGAGCATTGAATACACGTTAAACAATCGCCGGACAAACTTTGTGTAAGCTACAGTGTTTTGAAAATATTATGGTACCTGACATTTTCGCCGTTTTCCTCGCTCTCTCTCTAATGATAATAAATAATTCAAACCCGCCGAATAACAGTTACAGAGAGTTTATTTAGCAGAATCACACTCCACGTCAACGCAAACTGTGAGCCAGTATGCAGTCTCTGGGGACGGTTCACGTACTCGGGTAAAACATGACGTAGTGTTGACTCGCGTGGGTTACTACGCGAGTACAGTAGACCGAGTTGGAAGTGGGAAACCGCATAGATATTGGGTGCCAACACTGCGCATGGCCACCCAGCTTCCAGTTTTTGCAAAACTAATTAAGGTCTCTGTAGATGTCTATATACACACTGCGGCACTTGTTTGGTTCCTGGATACGTGTCTTATCACACACTGCTCTTACTTCACTGGGCCAATCGCAGTTATGTTACTCTGAGCGAGTGTGATTCAAGTGCAGGACGCATCCAGTTGGAATTTTTGGTCGGTCGTTGGTTTCTTTATCGTCTGTCGGTTTCCACGTCTGTGTTTTAAATGCCTATATATTTGGAAAAGTGTTTTCTATTGCGATATCTAAGGAATTTTAAGTGGAACATTGTTTTGTTGGTTATAGGTAGAGCTACTGATGTTCGGTGAATATATTTCTGCCCCAAATTGTTTCAAGGTCTCAAGTGCATGTCTGCATTTTTGCTTCACAGTTATCGGCAACTTGTCTTTGTACATAGGCTTACGTAGTTGGCCGTGGCAGTGAGGATAAGGTTACTGCTGCACCACACGTATGTGATTTGTCGGTAGAATTCCAAGACGCTAAGAGTTAAAAACGTCAAAAAACTTATTTTTGAACGATTCTTGCAATTGGTGCAAGTTACAAACCATGCAAGTATGTTGGACAAGCGCCATTGCTGCAATGGTGTGTCACGAAGAACCAGAGGATACGCGCCGGCAAGCAGACAAGTCTTCTGTGTGTATTCTCTGGTTTTATGTGAGGCACAATTTACAGCAATGGCGTATGCCCTAAATACTTGTACGGTTTGTATCAATTCACTTACAAAGAAGCAGAGCTACGGTTGTGCTTGTAAGGTGTAGTTGATACAAACTTATTTTCACCAAGAAATAAGCAAGTTATCATGAAAACTGGTAAACAGAGAATTAACTGAACTAAACATGAAGTTCTCGTTCACTTGCCAATGTTTCAAGCCTGGTAGGTAAAGACTGTTAACTTGGCGGCACAGCAGCAGGACGGTATGTTCAGTGCTAGAGTGTGGACTGTGTGTGGCCATAGTGTTCCAGCTGTGCACCACACGAGCCAGGAACCACAGAGTGGAACTGACAGTGTTACCAAGCTGGTCGTAACCACTGGCAAACTGGCGGCGAGCTGCCAGGTCGCAAATAACGTCCACGACACTGCGATTAACTGTCTTCACTACCAGCCATTACGAAACTGCACTCTTCTATCTACTAGCTCAGCTCTGCCTCGCGTCCATGCATTACCCTTGTATTGCACACAACTACACAGTTGATTGAAGAAACATTACTAAATGTGTTCTAGCCAACATGGTTCAACCGTCACAGTGACCGTTATATAGCGGATGGACAGGAGATCTTCCGCTACATGACTGGCAACTACTGTGAAGGACTGAAAATATAAACATGTTAGCTTTAATACAGTTAACATTGTTTCTTTAATAAATTTTGATGTTGTGTGATGTACGTACAAAACATACACACGTGTATATATATATGTACTAAATAAAATTCACAACAAAACCTTGTGCACGCGTTTTTTAAAATCTATTTTCAAAGCGTTACTTTTTACTGAGCCGGGTGCTTTTATCTTTCCGAATCTGCTATAAGTGTAGTGCTCGATATAACTTAAAGTGAGACGATATGTCTAAGCGGGGTTGCATATTATATAAACACATCTGGCGAAAATTAATTTACTACCGTTCGTAAAAAAGAAAACCAATAACGCTTTGGTAATTGTTTATTTATTTTCCATCCGTGTACCTTTTTAACTTTGTCTTTTTTACTTTATATATATATATAATACAAACACCTAAATGTAAACACGTTTTGAATGCTCAGTAAATGTTTGTGTTGTGTAGAGGTGTATAAACCTTCTCATTCGAGATACAAGCGTAGCGAGAAAAATTTCAAAACTCATGTCATCATTGTTTTAAATAGTTATGAGAAGTGTAAGATTTGTTTTGGTATTTTCTGTGGTGAAAATATTGGCAACTGACAATATGATTTAACATTGATTGGAAAGGCGACGTTTTGAAACAGGCCGGACGTGTGGTATCTCTGCATAAAACACTTATTGTTATAGACTGTAATACAGGGGCGTGACAATATTCTGTGAGTTTCAGGGGCGGGTGATTGAGTTTTAAGGTAGAGGCGAGTTTCTATTCAAATTAATACTCTTTTGCAATGTGATTGTATACTACGGGTATGATCATTTGCATTTGTTCGCACAGGTAAACCAACGTCATTCTGAAATGTAAATATGAGAAAGAAGGGAGGGCGAGGGACGTAATTTCCCCTCTCAGGTTTACTTAAGGGCGCCACCCCTCCTCCCCCCCCAGTCCCATATTGTCTCGTGCCAGACTGTATTTCTGCTTACTGACTTGGAAATGAGCGCTTTTGAAATAAAACGTGACGGCGTACATGTACTGTACGTTGCCAACTTTTTATTTGTTTAATCCGCGTACGACTTTACTGGGAATTAAAAACGCACAGGTGTTTGTTTTAAAATAAATGTGTTCGCGGCGGCGGGAATGTTTCCTCAGGCGAGTGGTTAAAACACGTGTCACTATTCGCCCTTGAGGCACGGACGAGGGAAGTGTTTTAAACCCCCGAGCTGCGAGTGGAGTGGAGGGGTTGTGTTCTTGTACGCACTACCTCTGCGACAACTCCGCGGGGAAGTGTTAAAATACTGTCAATAATAATTTTATGAATAGTTTTTGTCATAAACATTCTCGTAGTTATATCTAAATAAATTATGTTTCTATTTAACTACTAATACGCATCAAGAAAAGAAAAACAAAGACGTCTAGTAGCACTCACACACAAGCTTAGCTTATGTCAGTGTTTTGTTTTCCACTTTATAAAATTGGATAACTCATGAATGCTATAATTAAAAAAATTGGAAATAAATAAATTCATTAATTAAAAAATATATATAAATTTTAAGTAAGTACTCCACACGGTAGGGGCGAATGCAAGTGGGAAGAGAATGGTAGTCTGAAGGGGCTGCAGCTGCCTCCCCAAATTGCCACAGATTTTGTTTTTGTTAAGATTAAGAAGTTGTAAATGAAAAGTGCTCACAAATGTAACTACATATTTAAAAAATATTAGAATGTCTGCCTGCTGTATATTCTTTCTTTAGGGTCAATAAGTGCTTGACTGGCACAATTTTGCACCTGAAAATCTAAATTTTCCCGAGGAACTACCACCGGACTCCCGTTTTTACCTCCAGCAAAATAATCGTGTATGTAATCTTTGCTTAAACATTGGTTAGCGGGAGTAGGTTGCATCATACTGTAGTTTTACTCTGTCTGGAGCTACAAGTTTTATGTACGTTAATTTGTAAAATATTTGTATTTTCCATTAGAAATTTAAAATTTTTTATGTCTTTATTTATTCGCCCATTGGTAGCCTGCCTATGAAATTTTCTTTCTGTGCAACATATTTGTATTACTAGTTCTGCTGTTAACATCCATTAAGTTGATAATAAGTGTAAGGTTGAGCCACTCATGCCACAATTAAACTTGCGCACGCCTCCTAACACACGCTCCTGGCCGCGACCAATCCCGAGCCGGCGTCGCAACGCTACAATTTCCTCCCCTGCTCGGACGTGCCGTGAAACATGGACGACCTCCGTCCTGCACGATAACGCTTTATTAGGATCGTTCAGCCTTCACCCCTCCCTCCCTTGCCCCAGACCAACCCAGGCGCCTCATCTTAGCTGTATGCCACCGGCCCGGGGGTTGGATGACGTTGTGTGTTCCCGTCCCCTCGGCCCCTCTCATTTCTTCTTCTTGACCATTTCTTGTGTGGGCGCTTTTCATTCCCTGCGAGAAATTTCTTGTCTTCCAGACGCCTTCGATATCTTTGTCACGTCCTCCGTGCAAATGTTGGGGATGGGGGGGGGGGG
>PNEQ01085463.1:0-47681 GCA_003012365.1 Medauroidea extradentata | reverse complement strand
GTTGGCGTTATTGTGATCGCATGCACGCATACACATACGCACATACACTTCAAAATACAATTCACAAAAAGGTAGGTTAACAAATACTTGAAACAAGTTTATTCATTATTATTTGTAACTCATATCACATATCATTATATATGTTTTGTGCATAATATAAAACCTTTCTAAATAAACATCACTAGTTCATACGTTGTTTCTCGTTACATATCAACTGTCATTACATAGTTGTACAGCGCAATACCAGTAACATGAAGCAAACAAATAAGCAGGATATTTTGGTTTTATATTTACTTACCTTTATAATTTAACTTTTATTTTTAATTTTTACCTGTAACCGCGGAACAATACATTGATAACATAATGGTCAATATATTTCTCGAAACACAAATAACGTTAGTTATTGTTATGCTGGTACTGTACCAGTCAATGTAACAATAACTGATCGGAAATTAAACAAAGTTTTGTTTTTGTCCTCATCCAGTGTCTTTTGCCTGGTTTCCTATTCAAAACAAATAAAATTGTAGTTGTATCCTATCAACCTTTGGACGATTCTTTCTGCTGCATTTTATATCATCTTCGCTTTAAATACATTAATTAACGTATTTGGTTTCGATTTCAATAGTGGCTATCAGCACTGCGTATCATACGACCAGTTCAAGGTCCTGTACCTTCTTATATATCTGTAAATAACACTTTTTTATTATTTTCTCATGTATATTCAAGTCTTACATAAAACTTTGCTTTGCTTCGCTGGTGCTCAAAAGGCAGAAAACTGGATTTTCCCCAGCTATTTAGCCGACAACCTTGAGAACACATTCAATCACAAACTGAAGAAGTATTTTGGACATACGTCACTGCAGCAAATGATGTGCCACAGAAAACCACATAATACACACAAACAAACAGACAAGTAAACAAACGAAAGGAGTTTGTTTGCAACTGACAAACATACGTAAACACATACAATTATACAAGGAATTCGGTCAGTAAGCTACATACACACAGTTGCGGGGAAAATCATTACAATATTGCGCAGTGCCCAGCCAGTCATTACTGGTTGCCAACCTGATAATTACAGACGGAAACAATGCGCATGTTCACTGACATGTAGGCTAGCCTCCAAGAACATGTGTGTATTCAAGCAGACATTATCTGCTAACTGGCTGCTCGATGACGCAGTGATATGGGCCTGCATCTAGTTGCTTCTGTACTATTGGCTAAGCAACTTCCAGGAAGTGTCAAATAAGTCACGAGCCAATTGCGAAAGTGAAACGAACTTATAGTTGCTGTAATTCTAGCTTGGGGCTAAAAGAAAACGCGAATTTTTCACGTCTCTGCTGATAAGCAGTAACGCTCCTTTGTGAAATCAAATTTGTAATTGTTAGTAAATTTCTGTTGCACATTTGGCCGACATTATGTAATATAGAGCACAAATTAGGGTATCATTTGTAACATAAATTTTTGAAAATACCTGTACTACACTTGCTTTCAACACGAGTGTGTTAAGAATACATGTATAAATAATTGATTTCAGTAACTATTACGTTTAAACACATTAGTGACCATTTCTTTGTTTATATTGTAAGCAGCTTCCGAAATATGACAGAAAATTAAATTATTTTCTCAAAATTGTACAGTATGTTTAAGATGCACGTTGTCTTGAAACGAAAGAGAGAGATCCAAGTATGAAGACTGGACTAGGAAGCGAATAAAGGCTAGGAAAATCAAAATGAAATAATAATAATAATTATTATTATTACTATTATTATTTTACAGGGTTGAATATTAATGCATCAACTTGCTAGCTCTCAGTTTCATGTCCAGGCGACTTAACATTTCTAATAATAATTTTGTTAAGTGTGAACCTGCTCTGTTTCACAGATAACTCCACACTACACAAAGATTGCAGGAATTGTACGCCTACTGCACTGCGAGTTTAGCACTTGACAACAACCACCTCACTTAGCAACAAACATGTCACCACATTACTCCAGCCTAGCTAAATGAGCGCAGCTGAAACTGATCCACGCGCCCTGCCGTCAGTTTCAGTGATTTGCAGTTAGTGTGTTCGGGCGCAATTAATTTTTCAAACACCCGGCGAGTTATTGAATCTTGGGCTAGCGGTGTTGTGACAGCGCGGCCTCCGAGGTGATGTGAAGAACCAGCGGTGGCGGGTGACAGATGCCTACACTGGCAACGTTGCACGCTAGGCTTGGTGGTGTTCGTGCCGAGTCCAGTCATTCCAAGCACGCATCAGGGGAGAAGGTATTGTACCACCGCCTGGAGAGAGGACGTTCTGCTTGTGTGTGTGAGGGTGGGATCACCGGGGGGATTAGGAAGGGGGTTGTTGGCGGAGATTGTTGGGGTCCGGGATGTCGGGATGAAGAGAGTAGGAGGCAATCTCACGCCAAGTTGACCATCGCACATTGCTGCCCTTCGCATTCCCCTGCCACCCCTGCTGTGCTCCACTACTGCGTGACGAGGTCGAATATTGCCCTATGGGCTTGGAAAGGGGAGAGGGTAGTGGAACACAGCGGACATCACATCCCCTTTCCAACACACACACGCTGAGCAAGAATCATCCTCATTGCCAGAACGAGCGGCGAAAACTGCGCGCGTTGTGTTTTCCAAGAACACTGCTTCCTATTGGCTACTTCGTCATTCCTGCACTTTGGCTCCGAGAGTAACAAGGCTGAATGATTATGTTCTTGTGAAAAAGAAAGGTGAATCTTCTTGAGCGCTTTAATTTTTTTGATAGCCTTTGTACCAGCGTTTTCACCAACAATCATCAGAGATTAGAAAAGGTCACGGTTTCAGAGATCAGCCGGTTGGACTGTACAGTCATGCATACACTCTGTCCTCAGCTATTTGTATATGTCTGCTGCTGCACTGAGTGGACAGTTGTATATGTGACAAGGTAGTCTGTGAGTGTTTTCATGTAGGTCTGCAGTTATTTCACAATCCTCAAGGAAGATTTCTAGGGACAGTGGCCCAATCGCGAAAGAAATTAACGTGTTCAATGTATGGAAATTTAATGTTTTCTCAAACGAAATTTGTGAAGTTTTCGGGTGTCTGTCAGTAACATTTCTGAGGTTTATTTTCTGTCACAGATAATTTGTATGGACGCAAAATGTTCATGTATTAATTCTATGAGGAGCTAGACTTCAAACTCCAGCTCGTGTGAATCACTACCATGATTGGGTTTTAGTCGGTTAAACTCTCTTTCATGGCAACAACTCTGGAACAATGACAAACCTGCATACAAACACACACCAGCGCATCGGACGTAAAGGCGGTTCGCGATAAGGAGAGCACGTTTAACGACCATTCTGTCCGGAATAATTATTACAAATATAAATTATTGCTACCTCAAATGTTTACATTTGATGAAAGTGTAATCTTTATATTTATAGGCTAGTGTTACTAGGAATAAAGTAACTGCCCAGACGGCCACTTTAGGGTATTGGTATATGGAAAACCGAAATGGGGTTAAAATACACATGGTGACATTTAGATTGGCCAGCGTGGTTACCTACACAACTCAATTGGTAGCTGCAACTGCATAGAACACGCTCACTGTCAGAATGTCCGTTCCAGAGCACGTGTTTTATGTCTTCATCAGGGAGATAATGGAAATAAAAGTCTTACTTAATGCCATCAAGTATTTATTTTATGGTTTGACCGATTACCAATTGCCTAGAGTGAAACCATATTTTGTATTATAAAATTAACAGTTTATATACAATACATCGTTTTACTGTAGGCAACTATAGATCGGTTAAATCAGTAATATTAGTACTTAAAGTCATTAAGTAAAGCTTTATCACACAAAACATATGTTCTGAATCCGGCGTTCTAGAAATGTGCGTGAACTTAAAGTCCTCACAAGCAGCTCATAAATGCAGTTGCAGCTACTAGTATTGTTGTCGAGTGTAGATAATGACAGTGGCCACTCTATAATGTAGGCCTACCATGTGCAGTTTAATTATTTGTCGGTGTTCGATACACCAACCCTCTTACCGTAGGTAGTAACGAGTAGCAAGGTGCGTCCTAGTTGCTAGGGGTACTAGTAGTAAAATGGTAATTAGCAATGTTAGAACACCGCTATACTAGTGGTGCTGTCAGTCATAAGGGGGAAGAAAAAGCAGTGTTGTTTTAAGAATCTGTCACATATAATGCTAAATTTTTATTAATTTCTTTATTTTTAAAAAATTCGGCAAGATTTAATTAAAAATATTTTAGTAGGTACGTAGCTAATTACTTTAACTTTCATTACGGATGAAATTTTTAAATTTTTGTTGTAAAGGGAGTTTGCAATTAAATTTTATTAGATTGTGGACATACGCCATTGCATGTGTTTAGCTGATCAAACCTATGTTGAATGACAAAGTACGAAAACAAACAAGGGGAAAAAAAAATTAATGAATAATAAAACGCACACAAAAATATAAATAAAGCAATCCCAGAGGAATTCTGTAATTTTTTTAAAAATAATTGTTATATTAGACAACAAAGAATTCTAGAAATGGAATTCAGTCGAATATCGACACAACACCCAGATAGAAAAGGCAGACACAAATATAGAACCAGATTCCCAATATGAAACAAGATGGAAATAGACAAAAACAGTGTACAGTGGACAACAAACACAAGACAATAGAAAACACAAGTTAAAACCAACGAAAACTGCAATGTTTCGGGAATTGCGATTTATCCCTGTCTTCAGGCTGAGACACAGCTGGTCGGAACAGCCAAGATGCGAATGAAGTTCAATTCCTAACCTACCCTAACTACTAAGTTATGTGTGAGGCCCGGGGAAGGAGCGGGACTAAGTGCGTCTCAGGGCTGAGCCCCATACGCCTACTAGGGGGAAGTTTCATGCAGAGGAGGCATGCATCGTGGCAGAGAGGGATTGGGCAGACATGGCCGCAATTGGGGCCATGTCTACCTCCCTAAGTGTACCTATAGCTAAGCCATAATCTAAGAAGAGAGAGGAATGAAGTTCGCTAGAAAAATTGGGCTTATATAGCCTTGATGGTATCTAAGCTGCACGGCCAATAGTGGCAAAGCATGTGTGATTGACTGGTCTCTCGGCCAATGAGAGGCAAGTACTCTCCTGATTGGCTGAGCACCTTGTAGTGATGTTGGCTGGTGTTCTGCCGAGACTCTTAAACATAAATATGTTTTTTATTTGTTTCATTTATTTATTAATGTTTCTTTTTTTATTAAAGGCAACCATATATTTTTCAGTTCAATGCTCTGTTAGCTTATGATGTTTTTGTTGCTGGCTATGTATGCTAATTCTTTAATTTTCCTTTTAATTCTGTCTTTTTCCTGACTTATTGGTTTAGCTGAGTCCCAGAGAATTTTGTGGCTATTTCCCCATGCATGTTCAGCAATTCTGTATTTCTGTATTTCACCCTCTTGCGTGTTGTTCTTGTGTTCTTTGACGTGAGTGGATAATGTTCTAACAAGTTTCTCCTATGTATAGAGAGCCACATTCACATGGTATTTGGTATATGCATTCACGGGTCTGTCGTTTATCTACTATGGGTTTTACTTTAGTGAGGGTGGTTTTCAATGTGGAGCTGGAACGGAATGCTGTTCGTAGGTCGTACTTTGTATTCGATAAATTAAAGCGTGACTATGAAATAATTAAAGCTAATTTAAATTTGAAGTTAAACAAATTTCTCTCACTAAATAATAAGCATTACTTAATTTGCAGTACCAACTTCATCCAATAATACGCACGTAATAGTAAAACGTAAACGAAACATTACTGCTTTTTGTCACATCCTTCATGTATAAAAAAACTAATATCATTAACAAGAGAAGTGAAACAGCCTCTTAAATACGCCACCAAAAACTAAGCCAAATAAATAAACTAAGTTCATTGGCAGATATTTTATTGTCCAGACTTGCGAGTGAGACACAACTCCCCCGGGCGGTGGAACAACAACGACATTCAGTCGCGCAGAAACGTCAAGCACTGCGGCCAGTCAGTGTGCAGTTAGGGCGTGGACAGCTAACATTCTCCTCCTGCACAGTTTTTACCTCGCCTCCTCGCATTTACTTAGGCGACATAGTTGTCCCTCTCTGTCCCTAGCGGGTGTGTGCTGCTGTTTTCTCTCGCTCCTCTCCCTCCAGCAAGGCATACCTCCTGTGCCACTGTGTGTATTTGTTCTGGAAGGCTGGCAGTTCAGGAGCACCAGAGGTCAACTCTTCAGTCCGCGCACCACGCCGCTCCGCTCCGCGCAACAGTGGTACAACTACACACTCCACATGCACCTCTCATACCAAGCGAGCTGGTGCAAAGACAACATACTGCACTTTCTTCCTGGAGGATCCGGGTTCCATTCCCGACTCTGGCCATCCTCATTTTGGTTTTGTATGGTTTCCCGAAATATTTTTGTTCCGTAACATAGGCCATGGCCGATTCCTATCCCAGCTCCTGTCCTTGTTTGTAATTGTTTTACCGCCTGTAGTGCTATCGTTGTCAACGTGAAGTACAGTCAATTATAAAGTAAGTAATTTCAAGGCGATGATAAAGATTCCTTATCAGTCAGTTTATATATTTCAGTCAAGTGTAAATATGAGATGTGTCATGTAATTAACAAGTGTTAAGTTCATATTTCATTGCTCTGAAGCATTACTTAAATTTTGTGATAAATGCCTTTAGGAAGGTCTTTAAAAGTGCTTATTATTTCGCGGATGCTGTTCGTTATGACAGACTTAATATTGATTAGACATTTGTGCTATTTCATGTAATATTGTGTGCTTCGTGGCTTTCGAGTGAATACGTAAATAAGCATGGAAACAATTACATTATATGCTAATGATTATATATATAATCATTAGAGAGACAGAGAGAGACTGTGCATGAAAGCGACGACAATGGTCAAACTAAAATGTAGTAATTTTTATCAGCCACACTACGGTCACCTCACTTCTCGGCTCTCATCGTCTCTAATATTACAAACATTTTCTCAAACCACTGTTTTGCTACTCTTTGCTCGTAGTTGTTGTTCGGGGTGCGTTCCTATTTGAGGTTTCTGACAACTATGATTAATTTTCCGAGAGTGATTTTCGTGGTCGAAGAAACTAATATTGGTATGTGCTCAGTTGTCTTAGGGATTGTGTTTCAAACACGTGAGCATTTTATATTCTAATGTTTTATCTCAATTGGCTACCGATGTTATTTGAAAAATAAAATGATAATTTTATGTTATATTTTTGCAGATTGTGCTGTTAAACAAACAAAATATTTCAAAGCGACATTGAATTAACACATTTGAAGAACATTTGTAATATAGAAAATGATGATGAAAAGTTGAAGATCAAAGGTTAATTTAAAAATTAATAAACTGTTTTGTTAATATGTATATTCGTGTTTAAAATCTGTGTATACTTTTTCCTTTACAATTTGTTTCAAACTTGGTTACTAACGCAGCCTTTATAAAAAGGTCTAAATTCTCATTTTGCCTATCCCTTTAGTGAATAGTCTCAATAGCGCTTCTTTGGCACTGCTGATGTAAATGTGTTAAGTTGTTTATCAACATCTTGTTTATCTCGCTGTCGAGTCGACGAGACGTTCAGTCAAATACAACAACATCCTGTCTTCTGCTGATAGAAAACTATTAAGAAAATGGGTAACGAAACGAACGATCTTCTAAATTGAAAATATTTAATTTCGTTAAATGTCTTTAACGTGTATTTGAAGACAGATTTAATCTTGTTGAGTGCTGCAGCCAAACGTCGGAGAATGTTCCGCAGAGAAGTCTTGCTCTAGTAGAGCACACTTCAAACAAGCACGAGTCTTACTTTAGTAGGGCTGTATTCCTTCTCGCTCCAACACTGTCAGCCTTGTGTGGCACTTTCTTACTTCATGTCGCTGTAATTAAAAAACATTCTACAAGTGCTGACCACCCTGCCTCGTTCATTTTTATATAAAAAAGGTAAATTGTTGTTTATTCTATTTCATTTCACTGACTAAGAAAAAAATCAGTTAACATCTTGTGTTTAGTAAAAAACTAAAACATAAAAGATACGTTACTTATTGTCGTACCTTTCGTACATTGAAATATGTGCATAGTAATACTTCACTGCAATAAGCTTGGTGTATTTCAGGTTATTGAATTTAGATATAAAATTCACATAATTTAAATTACATTAGACTGAACGATCGCATTAAAAATGCATAAGAAATTGATTTAGATTAAATTGCATAGTACTAATCATTTGGTAGTCATGTTGGGAATTGTTTGAGAAGTCTGTGATATAGGGATGGTTACGCATAGTTTTTAAAACCGTTTGTCTGAAAAGGTACCAAAGAGTTAATTGTTTTGTGAGTAGGTATATCGAATATCAGCTTTGGCTAAAATTCGTGGGGCAGATATAACTGAACACGTTTGCTGGAAAAGTTAGTAAGAAATGTGTTCTGAATGAATATATTATTTTGTTATTTTTTAGTAATTAATTAAAAATATTTGATTATACATTATTAGTAATATTTTTATCATTCGCCAAGCATACGACACTACGCATTCTTATTGCCAGAAGCCCTTGTTCTTTCCAATATTATTTTATAGTATTTGAAAATTCTAAATGAGAGCAGATATCGTCTAACAGTCTTAAATAATACTTTAAAATATGTAGTTGTAGTTTTTAAAACAACTCTTAAGAAATTGATATAAGTTAATAGTTACGTATTCTAAAGAGCGGGAAAGGCGCGACGTGACGAATGGTCTCGCTATGATAGAGACTATTTTAACGGCCTTGCAACCAAAACTAAATATATTAGTCTACTTAAAACTAGTTTGTCTACACTACTTCCTAAACATCTTGTACGGCAGCCGTTAATATTTCTATTAGCGTATATTCGTTCGTGATTACAAGTTTCAGTTATTCCAAATACAACTCGTGTTACGACTGCCGCCACCACCCGCTTCATATCCGCTGCAGTGTGTTAGTATTTTTTTTTTCAGCCATATTCCACATGCACCTATTGTGGCAAGGTACGAGAAGAAAACGTGCTTATTTTTATGCGCGCTTCAATGTTGTCCTTATAGCTTATCACTTCTGAGCCTCCGTCACGCAGCTAGGCGGCGACCTTAAGGTACAACCACCTTGCTTAGTTTAATTTCTACTCTTCAGGTTAAGGTTGCCGCCTTGCCAGGCCACCGAGTACTATGTAGAGCTTCTGCCTTTACCAGATTATTAGAAAACTGTTCGTCACACATTAGTGATGTCTCCTTAGGAATAACATTTAAAGAACGTTACACAATGTGTATACCCATTTCAACATCACCTCTACTCATTAAAACATACTTTATAGCGGCTAATGATTGCGAAAATGGATGTTTTTGCTAGCTTCTTTAGGTATGTGACGCTCGTTGCAGAATATTTTAAAAGGCACAGACTTGTGCAATACACATTTATCTTAAATACTACGTCATAAAATGTTAGGATCACTGTTGAATGTCTCACAGAGGCTAGTTGTATGAGAGAAGACTGCAGTATAGTTCAGTGACTTGCACCTAGAGGCTAGTGTGAGGTGAGATACACGGGCTGTATCGCCCTTACTACTTCCACACTTGCAGGACTCGAACACGCAACATATGTTAACCAAGACAGCCACTTTAATCTTTGTGCATCCGACATGATACAGTATAGAAGATAACTATATTGGCAGCTAAAT
This sequence comes from Medauroidea extradentata, assembly GCA_003012365.1. Lineage (NCBI taxonomy): Eukaryota > Metazoa > Arthropoda > Insecta > Phasmatodea > Phasmatidae > Medauroidea > Medauroidea extradentata. The sequence goes on along the minus strand of PNEQ01085463.1, from coordinate 37,981 downwards.
TATTATATAATAGGAATCATTCCATTAAATAAGCTCGTGGGATTGTGGGAAGTAAATTAAAAACAAACCTAGTATGGTAGCACTGCGACTTGGCACTCAGAGAAGGAGAAGCACCTTGCATGTTTCTTGGCGGGGATTATAGTCGAGTGTCTGGCCGTCAGCTCGCACGTGCCTTCTCTTCTCCAAGACATGCGGTGGTCGTGCGTGTTCCTGCATAACTAACTGTCCTTCCTGCATCACCTGTGTAGCTTTGCGCCACGTTTATACCTGTACTGGCCAACATTACTACACAACACTCGTGTATCACACATTACACATGCCCGCATCACCAGACAAGCAGCAACATAACAGCCGTTTATCAGGCTATTATATATATGTATAGCCAACATTACCAGAGCAGTAACTTATAACACGCGTGTATCAGGATAGTGTAATACCAGCTTCACAAAGCTCAAGGCCGTTCAAATCATCGTTGAAATATTCACATAAACAATATCGATATACAGGTAGTTCACAAAAAACACCGACAAACTGTGGCAGGTGATTCCTTGTGAAAAATAAAGCAGGAAATGTATGAGTCCTTTTGTATGTAACCGTAATATTAAGAGAGTAATTCGCCTTTGAAAATCAAATTTTAAAACTTTTATTTCCCCACAAACCGAACACCGAGCGACGTAAACTGAAGAAACTCAATATATTACTTCATGACAATACGGACGACAAACCAACAAAAAACACCAGTTCATACATTCAACCCTTACGAAAATAAAAGGGGTGGTCACCCTTAAACTGTTGACAACTTTTTCAACGTAAGAAAAATTCAAAATTTAAAAGTGAATTATTGAGTAATGTAAACTTGGTAATAAAAAGGTCCTCTTGTAACGACTGTCTAGGACTCATAGTTTTCGTGCAAAACACACGTCAAGTTCTACAGAGCCTAGCGTGTAGGCAACACTGCGTACACGAGTGTCTGGTTTATTCCGCAGCTCCGCAAAGACGATGGTGTAGATTCACTGTAAATATCACGTACCGTAGCTTAAATAGGTCACATAATCGTAACCATCACTTTGGTCTTGGCTGAATTTGTGTGTTTTTTTTTTAAATATGTAAGTGTGCAAGTATAACACTGAGTACTTTGTATTTTGTTCGTTAAACTGCTCAACAAAGCTCTAACGTTACAAACGCATTTTCATGTCCGTGTCAGGTTAAATGGTAGTCTACAATAATGGAGATGGGTTGGGGCAGTCTCTTCTCGGATACGTATAGCGATTTACGTTAAAATGTAATTTTCGTTTACATGTGCCATTGACTCTGTTTTAAACACACACAATTAAAATAAATTGGTTTAAAGTAGACTTTTAGCCTTAAATGCCACTTAATAGTTAATGAGTGTTCATGTTAGATATCAAAAATATCTTCTATTGCAATAAACCGTTACGGTGTAAAATAACACAGTGCTGCACTGCTTGTGTGACATTAAGTGGTAACCAACATTTAGGAAATCTTCATTAAATACCATACAGGTGCAACAGTAAGGTTGCGGGACAAGAAAGATAAGGAAAATGTGTAGATGTATTATTATAGACATGAAATCATGTAACTGATATTGGATTGTAATGTTAGGAATATTTTGGAACCTGACTTTTCGCTACAAGATTACAGCAGGGCTGTTCCGTTACCGATAAATCCAAACCGCCCGCTCCTTTTGATGTGGAAGCGCTTAACATTACAAATTTTTCGTCTCTATGCATGTTGCACACTTTTTAAAACAACTTTCTGGTAGAGAAAACGCTCCTAGCAATGTTTCATTCGCGAGTATTTTACAAATTTAAATGACTTGGCGACTGTTAGTCCATGTAGTCCTGTCTTCAAATTTAAACCAAAACGTTCTACTGCAATGCAAATAGTGAAAACCAGTTGACTTATGCAAGTGTAATAATTCACAGTGAAATAACACGTCACGGGCTACGTAATAAAACGTTTTTAAACAATCCCGTGAGTAGTTTTTGTATTTTAAAAATTGCTGAATTTTCAACTTTTCCCCTGTAGTTTTGCGATTTTTTCAAAATTCCAAAATATTACGTCATGGTCTTTTAAATACTTTATTGCATAGTTCATGGGTTGTAATATCACAGTGAATCATTTTATTCAAGTGAGTCAGTTGGTTTTCACTATTTGCATGGCAACAGAACAAGCAAGTTTTGACTTTGGCGCACCGTTATGAGGAAACTATGAAAGTTAAAATTGGTTCGTAAGAGGAAACAGTACCTTCAAGTATTGTCTACAAAAAGAACACTAATTCATAAAGATGTAAAATTATTATTTTATCGCACTTGAACATCCTTAAGGGCGGCAGCAAGGATAGAGTTTTACATGTTACATTATATTCGGTGGGGCTCTATCACGTTGTGTGATATCTCTTCCGCACAAGAGCTATTTTCTGCTATGCGAGAAGGAAACTACTGCTAAACAAATAAAACCGCTGTTAAAATTGTGAATATCAGTTTTCAAGTGTTTTAAGTGTGTAAAAATGTTTTTTTTTTCTCACAGTTGTCAGGTTATTGAAAATAACTACCTAACAGATGCTTTAGCATGTGCGTGGCACCGAGATGAATATATAAATCAGTGGTGGAGTATATATAGCTTCAACAATCACTCAGCTACATAGAATTAAGTTTAACATGTCAAACCCTATGTTTGCTGTCGCCAGAGCTCTGAGATAGGCAGCGGCCTTAACGATTTATAAGTAAGAACGTTACAAACTGGTAACATGAGGTACATTCCCAAATATTACTAAACATTGATTTAACTTAATTGTTTACCAAGTGTAACAGAACTGCTCTAATAACAGCGTCATAAAGCAAATTAAATGTTTCATAAATATCCTAGCTGACACACATATTTTCGAAGTATTGTAGGTATGAACCTACGAGAACTGCAGACAATGTATTGTGTATATTATGAAAGAAGATTGTTGAAATAATGTTAGTATTTTTTAAATATAAATGTTGAAAGTCTTTTCAGTGTCCGTCTTTATAAATACGGTACATATTATTTCAATAACACGAGATTTCTGCAAATTTTAAACATATTTTGAGTGATGAACTGTCTAACTATGTAATGTTTTGTTACAAAAGGTTTAGTAGCGAGTATGTGTGTGTAATGTGCTTACATATACAGACCATTCCAAACATTACATACAGTAGTACATAGGCATACGGGTAGAACACTTTTCTTCCCTTCCAACAACATTTGATATGTGCATTTTGAAATAAGAGATTTTTTGTGGAGGTGAACAAAACCATTTCGGAGCCAGAATTTGGTAGATATTAGATAAGTAAATGAACAACATTAGTAAACACCAAATTTACAGAATCGTTTATTTGCGTCTATGAATATTCGGGTAATATTTACTATGTTACTGTTTCTTGTGCACCCTAGTGTATGCAATGGGTGTAGAATTTTTGAGGCCAGAAAGTTGTATAGTTTGATCAAACGCGATCCAGGTACTCTGCTGTCAGAAGTAGTTGGCAGGAGAGAGGCAGAGAGGTGTGTAACATACGCCACGTGGGATGTAGTTAGCTGGGCTGGACCACAGTAGGAGATACTAGGCGCACGCCAGTTTCATGTGATCTTTACGGAGTAGATTATCTGAGGAAGGTTCTCGCAGGCCGCGGTAACAATTTGGCCAAGTTGGCGGGGATGGTCGGCTCATACATATAAATGAAGGTGGCGGGGGCGTGGTATCTAGCACGTGTGTTGCTGGTGGGCGGACCTCATCTATGAGCGTACCTGCTCTCTGGGTAGGCAAACAACGTCCCCTCCCCCCTCCCTCTTGGGCAGACTACCTCTATATTCCACCCCCGCATATCAGCCTCTGTGCTATTCTGGTCCAGAACACAAGTGGAGATAATCTAACACCTACACTTGCCCACTCCTTTCTGGTGCTATTCGCCTACTTCACCCGGCAAGTAGTTTACACTAAGGTATTCCTGACAAACCGAACCTTCTGTTCAAGTACTTTTTAATACCGTCACATTAACAATATCTTACTTTTAATAGTTTTTTTTTGTGAAAAATACAAGCTTCACAAACTCCGTACTCACTACAGAGCGTGCCGAGTCGATATATAATAAGTTTCTCTCAGATTTCTGATTCAGTCGGCCACGGGCATTGATATAGCAGGATCACGCTACTGTCAGCTAAACGCGGCATCTCGACACCTCACCGTGGCTGCTCGTCGCTAAGTAGGAGATGCGCATTTGTTACCGTCAACATACACCACAGTGATTGGCAGTTAACATAGATATAAACTTGACAACGTAACAGTAGATGGAATGTTGCTGTTTGCTGGAAAAGAAATTGTTGCAACAAAATTTTTTTTAAATTTTTTATGTATAAAACATGTCGCAACAGTATTAAATCCTTTATTTTCAGTTTTTTTTTTTAATTACAAAAATACGTTATTTTTGTTTACATAACTTTAAGCTGTAGCCCGTCTTATTTAAGTGTAATTTATTTCGTAAGTCCGTTGGTTTTAGTTGGGTATATGAAGCCGTAATGATACAAATGTTGAATATGAATGTCGTTATACGAATACTGTGCATGCTAAAATCTTACATAGTATAAACTTAGTCACCAATAACTTTCACAAAATAAACACAATTTCGTACAAATGTATAAAATATGTATTTCATACTTCAACAGAGTTAATGGCTACACGCCATTACGAGTAGATGTCGCCTAGTCGCTGCTGAAGACGCATGACAAAACCAAATATTCAGGCATGAGATGATAAACAAAAGGAAAAAAATACAGATTTAACGTCATTACACACGTCATACACAGATTTCATGTTCCCCACAACTTACTAAAATATATTTTCTAGCAGTCAAAAATAGCGAGAACAGGTATATTCCCGGTCTTTTTTTTTTTTTTAAAGGTGTGAATGCTTTGGTGCAGTATCTTTTAAAAGGTAGGCCTATAGGCGTGTACAATACACCTTTATGTTTAATATAATGAGTATGACATAAAATGCCATGATCGCCACAGGCTGTCTTGTACATGCCAGTTGTCGGTGAGAAGACAACACGCCAGTTAGTGGCTTGAAACCCGTGCTGTGTCGTCCTTACTGCTTCCACACTTCTAGGCCTCGAACTCGCTAAATATTTCACCAGGCAGCCACCTTAAGTTTTCTACAGACTTTGCTTTTACGATACGTGAATTGTGTTGTATCAAATACTACGTCGTCGAAAGAAGCCTACTACGTCCGCCTGTATTTTATTTGCTGTGTACGTAACATACATTATACAACACTGACGATAATTACATCATTAATCACAGCTATCACCCTGCCGTCATCGAAGTATGTACAGAGAGAAGAATTTTGACAAGTTTTTGGTGGGAATCTGTGACTCATTACAAAACTTGTCATGCAGATATTCCATTTTAGTTTACTCCAAAATGATGAAGCTAGCAAAAATGTTAAATAAAACTGAAAATAGGTTGTCTACAGCACAACAAACTTTTCTTCGTTTGTATTGCCTGAATTAGATTTCATTTTACGTGATTATGTAATCGTACAATGCAATGCCGTTCGAACAGTAAAACAAAACCTCAGCTACGCCATTATTGTTTTGTAGCTCTCGTGCACTTTGCCACATACCATAGCGTCTAGTCCCGTGTATGAGGTGCTTGTAAAATAACATCTCTTATCGTACACTCTGCCACGTGCTATGGCTTCTAGCCCCATGTATGAGGTGCTTGTAACATAACATCTTATCGTGCACTTTGCCACTTACCATGGCGTCTATCCCCGTGTATCAGGTGCTTGTAAAATAACATCTTATCGTGCACTTTGCCACTTACCATGGCGTCTAGCCCCGTGTATGAGGTGCTTGTAAAATAACATCTCTTATCGTGCACTTTGCCACTTACCATGGCGTCTAGCCTCGTGTATGGGGTGTTTGTAAAATAACATCTATTTTTATGCACTTTGCCACGTGCCATGACGTCTAGCCTCGTGTTTAGGTGCTTGTAAAATAACATCTCTTATCGTACACTCTGCCACGTGCTATGGCTTCTAGCCCCGTGTATGAGATGCTTGTAAAATAACATCTCCTTTCGTGCACTTAGCCACGTGCCATGACGTCTAGCCTCGTGTATGAGGTGCTTGTAAAATAACATCTCTTATCATACACTCTGCTACGTGCCATGGCTTCTAGCCCCGTGTATGAGGTGCTTGTAAAATAACATCTCTTTTCGTGCACTTTGCCACTTACCATGGCGTCTAGCCTCGTGTATGAGGTGCTTGTAAAATAACATCTTATCGTGCACTTTGCCACTTACCATGGCGTCTAGCCCCATGTATGGGGTGTTTGTAAAATAACATCTCTTTTCGTGCACTTTGCCACGTGCCATGACGTCTAGCCTCGTGTATGGGGTGCTTGTAAAATAACATCTCTTATCGTTGCACTTTGCCACGTGCCATGACGTCTAGCCTCGTGTATGAGGTGCTTGTAAATTAACATCTCTTATCGTACACTCTGCGACGTGCTATGGCTTCTAGCCCCGTGTATGAGGTGCTTGTAAAAATAACATCTCTTTTCGTGCACTTTGCCACTTACCATGGCGTCTAGCCTCGTGTATGAGGTGCTTGTAAAATAACATCTTATCGTGCACTTTGCCACTTACCATGGCGTCTAGCCTCGTGTATGAGGTGCTTGTAAAATAACATCTTATCGTGCACTTTGCCACTTACCATGGCGTCTAGCCTCGTGTATGGGTTGTTTCTAAAATAACATCTCTTTTTGTGCACTTTGCCATGTGCCATGACGTCTAGCCTCGTGTATGGGGTGCTTGTAAAATATCATCTCTTATCGTGCACTTTGCCACGTGCCATGACGTCTAGCCTCGTGTATGAGGTGCTTGTAAATTAACATCTCTAATCGTACACTCTGCCACGTGCTATGGCTTCTAGCCCCGTGTATGAGGTGCTTGTAAAATAACATCTCTTTTCGTGCACTTTGCCACTTACCATGGCGTCTAGCCTCGTGTATGAGGTGCTTGTAAAATAACATCTTATTGTGCACTTTGCCACTTACCATGGCGTCTAGCCCCGTGTATAAGGTGCTTGTAAAATAACATCTCTTTTCGTGCACTTTGCCACGTGCCATGGCTACTAGCCCCGTGTATGAGGTGCTTGTAAAATAACATCTCTTTACGTGCACTTTGCCACTTACCATGGCGTCTAGCCTCGTGTATGAGGTGCTTTAAAATAACATCTCATCGTACACTCTGCCACGTACCATGACGCCTAGCCTCGTGTATGAGGTGCTTGTAAAATAACATCTTATCGTACACTCTGCCACGTACCATGACGTCTAGCCTCGTGTATGAGGTGCTTGTAAAATAACATCTTATCGTGCACTTTGCCACTTACCAAGGCGTCTAGCCCCGTGTATGAGGTGCTTGTAAAATAACATCTCTTTTCGTGCACTTTGCCACATGCCATGGCTTCTAGCCCCGTGTATGAGGTGCTCGTAAAATAACATCTCTTTTCGTGCACTTTGCCACTTACCATGGCGTCTAGCCTCGTGTATGAGGTGCTTGTAAAATAACATCTTATCCTGCACTTTGCCACTTACCAAGGCGTCTAGCCCCGTGTATGAGGTGCTTGTAAAATAACATCTCTTTTCGTGCACTTTGCCACGTGCCATGGCTTCTAGCCGCGTGTATGAGGTGCTCGTAAAATAACATCTCTTTTCGTGCACTTTGCCACTTACCATGGCGTCTAGTCTCGTGTATGAGGTGCTTGTAAAATAACATCTCTTTTCGTGCACTTTGCCACTTACCATGGCGTCTAGCCTCGTGTATGAGGTGCTTGTAAAATAACATCTTATCGTACACTTTGCCACTTACCATGGCGTCTAGCCTCGTGTATGAAGTGCTTGTAAAATAACATCTTATCGTGCACTTTGCCACTTACCATGGCGTCTAGCCCCGTGTATGTGGTGCTTGTAAAATAACATCTCTTTTCATGCACTTTGCCACTTACCATTGCTTCTAGCCCCGTGTGTGAGGTGCTTGTAAAATAACGTCTCTTATCTTGCACTCTGCCACTTACCATGGCGTCTAGCCTCGTGTATGAGGTGCTTGTAAAATAACATCTAATCGTGCACTTTGCCACTTACCATGGCGTCTAGCCTCGTGTATGAAGTGCTTGTAAAATAACATCTTACTGTGCACTTTGCCACTTACCATGGCGTCTAGCCCCGTGTATGAGGTGCTTGTAAAATAACATCTCTTTTCATGCACTTTGCCACTTACCATTGCTTCTAGCCCCGTGTATGAGGTGCTTGTAAAATAACGTCTCTTATCTTGCACTCTGCCACTTACCATGGCGTCTAGCCTCGTGTATGAAGTGCTTGTAAAATAACATCTTATTGTGCACTCTGCTACGTGCCATGACGCCTAACCTCGTGTATGAGGTGCTTGTAAAATAACGTCTCTTAGGCTTGAGCGGCCTATTACAGCCTGTGGCGGTGCCGTAGTGTCTAGAACACCCACATCTCACCAAGGCGATCCGGGTTCGATTCCCGGCGGGTTCAGTCCCCGACATGTGCCGGACGATGCAGCTAGTCGGCGGGTTTTCTCGGGGATCTCCCGCTTTCCCCTTATTCCAGCGCTGCTCGGTACGTGTCACCTCACACTAGCGCTAAAGACCTGGATATCGAGTGCTGACCAAAATCTCTTCGCTCACTCACAGCCTGTGGCTTGTTGATATTTGAACATGCAGTAAGCAGGCACACAGGCGAGACAACCCAACCCGTGTCCCTCACGCCTATCCCGCATCTTGAAATAAATACGGTACCGGATGTCGTGTTCATATGTACGCGCAGGATTGCGTTTGATGGAATTTTATATTTATACAACAACATGAAAAGAGCTATTTTTGAGTTTCTCTTCAATTATTTCCGTTTGTTAAAACTAAATTTACTAAATACTTACTTTGTAGTGTTTCCTTAGCTTGCCGTAAGTAAAAATGAACGCTTCAAGCTAATGATGAGAGTATAAGTGACGTTAGTAAGTCCCTTATATTTCCGCCATTAACATTCGAAACTTAAAAGAGTGCGTGGTAGATAAATAAACTTTGAAAACATCAATTGATCCCTACGCTTTTTTCGAAGCCAATATGGATCAAATAGTCGATGACAATCCTAGATAATGGTATTTGCCAACTTTATGAGTACATATTTATCCAGAATTACTAATTCGTTACGCGTAGTCTCTTACGCCGCAGTTAAATGCACGAGGTTCCGGCGTCAGATATTGTGCCTCAGAAGTTCGTACCACTGGAAACAACTTTGTTTAATACGTTGGCTAAATCTATTGTCTGGAATTGTTATTGTTTAATTTTCGCAAATTGGCTTCAAGAAACCTACAGTTATAGATTAATGCTTTTAGATTTGAACTATGTACCACTTCCTAAGAGGGCGAAAACCTAAAAAAAAAGAAAAAAAAATATGTTGAACTACACTTGATTATTTTATAGTGGTCATTATGGTTTCCTACATAAAGTTGCGTGTCCTGATGACAATATTTGTAGTTATCGCTGAATTTATAAGGAGTTTATCAGGAGTTTGGTAATTCACACACACACTTTCAGCACACCAGCTCGTGAACATTTCTTTTCTGTAACATCATTAGTGAGGAAAAAAAAAAAATTAAAATAAAACCTTACTATATGACTTGAATTATTTATATTACTGATTTGACCATTCAGTAGTTGCTTACAATGAACCAATATGATGTATCAAGATTTTTCATTTCGGTACAAAATAATTGTTATACTCTAGGATTGGTGGTGTAAGTAATAGGTATAAGTAACTACTTCAAGTCGTAAAGTAAGTCTTTCATTTTCATTATTTCCTTCATTGATAATGTTATCGCTTAAAACTCGAGCTCATGAGCGAACGTTCAGAATGTGTGCGTCAACTTGTAAAGTCCTAACAAACTCCTTATAAACGTAGTTACAATTAACAATATTGCTGTTAAGACATGTAACTTCAAGCCGTTAACCAAAGTAGCCACTATAAAAGCCATCACGTACAGTTCAACAATTTTTCGGGTTTTCATGCGCCAGTTAAATAGCCAAAATGTCTCCGCGAGGTTTCATCTGCTTGGTCTTTGAAGGCACGTGAAATCTGTACGTTCTTCGCGCTAAACTCTCTTTGACTGAAGGCCGAATGCCTCAGAGAATGGCATGTGGTGTGGGTGAAGTGTCTGAGACTCGAGGAGCGCTTGCTGGAAATATCCCGGATCTTTCTATTAAAGTGTTCGCACGAGTAATCTGTAAGCCAGACGTCAAAGTAGAAGTTGCAGGAGCTTCCAGGCCTGGCATCTCGACCAAGTTCGGACCTCTTGCAGGAGTTACGAAACTTGCCTGCGCGCAGTTCCGAGATCGTCTTGGGCGGCGTTCACACACACGCACCCACACCCCTGAGTCCCTCAACATTTCCAGGCGACAGTCAGGGGGCAATCGATCCCTTAACCGCTAGAGGTTTTTTCTCACCACCGTCCTTGTCCATAGAGCGAGAGAGGCGTTGAGGGAAAAAGAGTCTTCACAACTTCGAGATAAAAAAAGGAGGGCGTGAAGGAACATGGGAGGCGAACGGTTTTGAAAAGGGTTGCGGAAATTACGATGCAGGTTAGGGGCGGATAACCACCCCCTTACCCTCCCCCTGCCAGGTCCTCGTCTTTCATGCACGTGATTTGCAGCACCATTTGGGCGAGAAAGTGTTCATCCTCTTTCTCTGACAAAATATGCATTTGTCCATTTTGATTTATTTCCTACAAGAAAAATGTTAACATCTATAAGGTAGCAGTTTTTTATGCAGATGTTACATGTTCGTATTAACTATTACTTAAAAAACGCTCCACCCATGAAGTGCAGAAAGATACGTAACGTGAGATAATTCAGCCATCCTGTACCATAAAATTGCAACGAAATAATGGGGAAAGCTTGATTCCCTGGCCAGGTTAGCGTTAATATTTTACCAATGTCATATAGGGTAGCATTACGAGTATTTCTTATGATGTAACTTTATAAGTAATTTATCGTTCGGCTTTGCTATTAGATTTAAAAGTACATTGGCTTTGCTGTCAACCATAGAACAATTCTAAACTTCTTGGAAAATACGCGTATCATTATTCAGTTTGTAGCAATTGTATCCATGTACATAAAATATTAATGCTGATTCGTAAAATTACACAATGATTATTGTGTTAACAATCTACGCACCTTTGGAAAAGAAAGCGTAGGGTTTTTAAGTACTTTAAAAAAATTAGGCACATTGGAAATCTTATTCCCGCGCCATCAACAAAGTTAATACGGCCTTTTTGCTCAGTCATATTACACAATCTACTGCTCAGATCGACATGAAATGAATCAATCGGCAAACAGTGCAGTTTTGGACGGACTTTCTAGCAATAAAATAATAGGGTCATCACTTATAATCTCATAGTTTCAGCGGGCGACGGAAACAATGCGGGCTGTTGTGGTGCCTTGCGCATAGGGGCGACGGGACACTAGGAGAGCGCGTCACGAGTGGCTCTTACTGCTTCTTCGCTTCTGAGCAACTAACGCGGAAAACAGATTCAGGCAGGCGGCGCGCTTGAGGGCACGGTCTACGGCAATTTCCATCACCATGTTTATATTTTTTATTTGTACCACATATTATTTTTCTTATTTTAGACACAAAATGTGACTAAATTTTGCTCTAATGAAAATTTTTATCTCTCATAGTTTTCGTGCAATGGCTTGTTAAAGTCAAAACTTGCATGCTTTCGTTTTAAAGGCAATGGAGCGACGTATTTTTTTTTAATTTTCGATTGTTGTTGCGTGGCACAAGAATCAGAGAAAAATTTCAAGTAGACTGAGCATGAAATAATATGTTTTAAAATGTTTTAACGATGTTATGGCCATTTCTTTGGAGTTTTCTACATTCCAGGAAATACCGGAAACTGCAAAAAATTGCGCGGGATTACTTCGTAGGATATCTCGTTAAGTATGATACTTCGGCTTAAAACCATTTTCGAAAGTAATAGATAAATATATTAATTAAAATTGCACTTTAACTTTCTAGTGTAAAGTTGTCTTTTTGTAGTAGATAGTAGTGGACAAAGACGTCGTAGGCTACAATTTCACGTACATAAAAACAAAGAGTAAAAACTTTTTGTATTTAAATAAAAATTATAAAAAATCTAAAGTAAAATTTTAGATAATTCAATATCATTTTTTAAAATACAAAAATTATTTATTATTTGGTTTAACATAGCTGATTTTTCAGCCTACAACATCGTTATTCACTGTGATTTTTTTTTTCACCATGGTAAGTGAATTGATTTTAGTGTTGTTCTTAAAACGGAAACATGCAAATTTTGGCTTTAACGAGCCATTACGCGAAAACTATGCGAGATAATCAAATTATGAGAGAAAAATGTAGTCACATTTTGTGTCTAAAACAAGAAATAAAATATCTGGTACAAACATAAAAATAAAACGTGGCGATGAAAATTTCTGTAGACCGCGTCCTTAAATGTCTCATCTAGGCAGATAATATATTGTTGTACATTTTATTATGATAATCTGTTTTCTCAAAGAATACTTCAGCAGAAACTTTTTCTCATATGTACATCTATATTGAAGTACAGTTAACAAGATACATGAAGTTACAGAAGACCAATACGTGTCAGTCTCCTATATGATTGAACTCAATGAATGCGTAATACATATTTCTGAGCAGTGAAGAGTGAGTGAAGTGTTTGTGACGGGTGACATGAGGAAATGGGAGATCCCCGAGAAAACTCGCAGACCAGCGACATCGTCCGGTACGATTCCCACATATGAAAATCCAGGGACCGACCCTGCCGGGAATCGAGCCCGGATCGCCTTGGTGGGAGGCGAATGTCTAGCTACTTCGCCAAGTGCGGTGTGTGAACGCCACGAGGACTAAGCAACTGTGATGTATCTGCCCTGGCGCCATTCCCATACATCAGCACGGCTCACATCAATAACTTCTCTTGTACGAGCACTACAGCGTGTGGGAGCCTACACGAGCAGGAATATTTCCTCATATTACCAGTGAATGAATGTCGTGACGCTCTGTATATCTTCTCGCTCCTAGACTCGTGTCGTCTCCCGCGGTGAAAGATTCCTGCCCGAGATTAGTCTCGGACCTAATCCACTCCTGCAGGGAGTCCTCGCCTTCAACAAAGAACAGGCTAGAATGTAGCGCACTGAAAGGAACCTCCCCCAACACGTCTTGTTTCCTTCTCTCTCAAGACAGGACTTTTCGCTACCCTGGCTTCCTTTGTTGGCTCCCCTGCAGCCGTCCTATGTATCACTGCTGCATCAGGGCGGAGGAGAGCTAGGCTGAGCACTGATAAATTACTCACCCAATCCATCCTCGTGTGGTCGCAGGGGTGTTGCTGGGATTGTCGATATCCTGTTATTGGGACCTGGCAAAGATGGTACTCCGTAGTTGTGCTCGCCTGTGAGGTGCGTTTATTGGCCAGCAGGAGGCCAATCGCCTGCTGAGATGGATTGTATCCACCCCTAGCAACACAGATTATACAGGCAATGATTCTGATCTTACTGTAATCCAATATTCCAAGTTCTTCAGGCAATGTCTGCAAAAGCTTTCCACGTAAATAAAATTGAAGTGTTGAGAGCCATTGGTAACATTAGTCTTATGAACTTTAATGTTGGTACCTTTTTACACAAGTTGTATACAGAGAATTTCCTAATGTGCTTGGTAGTTCGAATAAACACGCTTACAAAATACATACACCATATCGTACAACGTTAAGAATATTTGAACTCCAGCGTGTTGAAATTCATTCTCATCTGCTAGCACGTTCACATACTTACTGAAACTGTAACACAGTCGTAATTTTTTCAATTTCATATTACTTGAAAAAACGCAACCCCTCTGCGTAACAATTAAATCGTTGTAATAAATTAAGCATCGTAAAAGTAAAACATTCGCGTAACCTTTATATGAAAAGACGTGGTCTAGTAACCTAGCTGTACCTTCTTTCTATTCCAAAATTTTGATACATAGCTTAGAGCAGATTGGTTGTCTTTCACATGTGAATATGTAATTTCTGGCACTAAATAATAAATAACGAAAATGGACGTGACTTAAAGCTTCAGAATGTATAACAATCAGATTCTTACTATCGCCAGAGAATAAATATTTAAGCTACATTTACGTAAAAAAATTAGCATTAAAATGCAAACTTTTACAGCGAATTTACAACATGTACATTAATATCCATCTGAAACTCTACTCTGGACATGCGCCGATACGAGCGACTGCTGCTAAGACGTAGAAAAAGCACAACACAAAAAGAATACGAACGAGAAAGTAAACTTAAAAAAATGCCAGAATTAGCTGTAATATATGCCCAGCGACTTGTTGTAGCGACCACATGTGTGTGCATGTTTATATAATTTACATCTTTTCAGATTATTCCCGACTGTAAAAAGATTATTTTTGCTGCACAAAACAAAAACGGCGGCTATTACTAACACAGATTCATATTGAGTTTTGTTTGGTAATCAGATTGTACTGTCGTATCAATTCTTCATTAAACGGGGGAAGATACTTGACGTTTGGTTCAAGAACCTGTTTTAAAACTTTTCCGAACTTACGTTTTACTAAAATGTTTAACAACTTTTCTATTTTAAAGTTATTATATAAGGAACTCAGAAATATTTTGTTGTATATCGTTTACCTTGACAATTTGAGTGAAAGTATAAGGGAAATACTTTAAGGGGGAGTGTGATATAACTTTCTTGTATTTTTGTTTTCGAGTCATAATATGTATTCAAGTTGTAGTCTATTATCAAAACTTTCTCTTTGACAAGACATTGGATATATTGTAAATAAACTGCATGACATAATTAATAATAAAATCATTCATTAATTTGTCATGCAGAATCATTGCAAGGAAATTATAGATAAACTTTCCAGAATGATCTCAAGTCCAATATAAGCTGAACATATAGCACCATTATGATCTCCAAAATTCATCACAATCATCTTGCTAAGAATTGATTAAACATTGCTACATTTACCAAAAATATTTTAAAACACAAGTTATTGCAGAAAATCGATAAATTAAAATTTAGCATCTAGTTCCCTTCCTTAATGTGAAGTATTAAGGTCTACATAGCTGCAATTTACTCATGTCACTCCTGTACCTTCATATGCAGCTACTTTACTGTTCAAACATATCCATACATGCTGTATGTTTGTTTGAAACTGTATAAGATGACAATATTTACCATCGTAATGCAAGTTGTATAAGAAACTATGACATGTAAAATAAGCATACTGTACCAGATTTGGAGTTACATGCGCGCCTGTAAGATTATGACAGGAACACGAACACGAGATTCTAAGAACCCACATATCACTAAAGCATTACGTCGTGGACTATACATTGCCTGCAGTTACAATGTAAACCACGTTTCACAATAATTTCCTTAGAGAACACAAATTCTTCATTAAGAATAAAGGTAAGCATTATGAGTTCTGATAACTCGTCAGCTAGGTTATTGTTGTTTGTAATTATTATTATTATTAAATGTTATAGCGATCATTATCATTATTCGCCTGCTTTTGTCAAGTTCTTCAGCGACTCAGCCTAGCTTGGAAACTCCGTTATTATGCATAGCGCGTTCATACTTGCAGCAGAGAAAGTAGGTATTTAGCATCGATATACATCGGAGTTAGGTTTCTGAAAATCTCTAAGTAAATATACATGAGGCGAACTAAGCTAGGCACTGCAAGGATTATTAATAATAAAAACCGACGGGGAAGAATAAGTCACATTAGCTACAGTATTTACTCTAAATTACTTTGGACACTTAGCTGTACCGCCTACAATTACTTTGTCTTGGAAATTATATTTTCTATCCTCTTGACAACTATCTTGTAAGTTTTAGCCACTGCGTTATTACATGTGTAAACCGTCATCCTAGCACCGGCAGTAGCGACCCAGGTTTCTCGCGAAAAGAATATTGCCCCACTTTGTTTCAGTGCCTTACGTGCACATCTGCAATTCTGCTTCATGATTATTTGCAGCGCGTCTATGTGTAGAGCCGTATATCATTTGTCTGAGCCAATTACAATAAAGTCTCTGCAACACCTCACGTCTGTGATTTGCCGGTAGAATCCCAAGGCTCGAGAGAGTTAAAATATCCAATCACTGACCACGAAGCAGAACTGCAGATGTGCACGTATGGCGGGGAAACAATTGGGGCAAAATAATTTTCGCGGAAAACCAGGCTCCCTAGGCATAAGATACATTTGCGTTAGTAAACTGCTGTTTATTTAGTCCGCGTTTGCTCGAATTAAACGAACTGTAGTGAGCGGTGCCAATGTCAACACGACTCTCGCTTACACTGAAACTTACATTCGTGTTTTGTGGATAACAGAGTTTGCGAATAAATTTGGCCGTATTGTGAAGCTATCTCATGAAGCAAAACAAGTAATCGCAGTAAACAGAGGATTAACTGAACATTTTTATAGTCTAAATGTTAACAGAACACCTCTAAATATATTCCTGCTATTTGTAGAAGGTTAGGTGTCATCCTCACGGATAGGAAAGGGACACTGTTTTGTTATCACAAACTGGAGGAGGGATACTATCAAGCACGCGTAGAAAGGCGAGGATTACAATAAGGATGAAACTGTCTTAGCGTACAGTACAATATGATAAGCCTTGTGTATCGTACAGTAGAATAAATTAAATGTACAACCATAAACATTTATGTCCGGTGCGGTCGCGTAACTGATAACGAACTGGTAGTGACGTAACTCGTAATTATATTTTAAGTCTATAATTAATTAAAACCATAAACACAGGCGCAACGGACGTTATTTCGAAAACACGTAAATCGGCGCGACTTTAATTACGTACAGTACTCAGTATTTTCTGTATTATAAATTATATAATTTAATATTAATTTAAAAAAATCGAACTGTTCTTGTAGCTGCCAGTGACTGTGTACCGGCTTTACTAAATCACACAATGTGCAGTGTTGTCTTCTCTCACAGTCATTTGCTAGTAGCCATCAAACAATAATTGAACTGTCTTTTCCAAGGAACATTAAGATATTTCAGTATCTCTTTACTGCCTGTACAAGCAGAAGTGCTTAGTTATGACGCGCATATGTTCATTATTCTCAGCTGATGAGTGCTTTGTTTTTATGTTGCAGGTGAGTAGCTACGAGAGTCGCTCACCTTACTGTCCAACCAGGAGCCATGTTTCCTGACTGTCTCTACCTCGTCTCAGGACAGCACTCGACATGTATGTGGTAGGACGTGCCGTTATGTTTCTGGTACTGCTGCTTGTTTTTGGCTGAGTATTGCCATTATTTGTGGAAATATTTTCTATATAAGCTCTACAAATATCAGACACTGTACACTTCATAGTTCAGGAAGTTTTTCTGTTCAGTGAAATATTGTTGCACGAAAAATGTATCGTTTTCTCAACCAGCTGGCGAACATGTGAGCAGCACTGTATTGTGTACCATTTCTAGTATGTATGTCTCAGTAGCTTATCGTGTTAATGATATATTAAGGACACGGTGAAAACACATTTTACGACTTTTCTCCTCCAAAGCATTACGAGACCTCACCAGTTTTATGAGATTTCGGCAAACTACATTTTACCCCATTTCATCCCTTAGTGGTTGCTTCCGCCGCGCCGCAAAGGGAGGCCAACCTCAAAAATTCATGTCTTTACGTCCAGTGGTTTGGACTGTGCGTTGATGAATGAGTGACTGAGTGAGTAATGTATATATATATATATATATATATATATATATATATATATATATATATATATATATATAGATTATTGTTTCCGAAGAACGCCGACAAACTTCTCTAGGTGATTTCGTGTTGGGGAAAAAATGAATTGAACATTTGGTGCCTAAATTTATATTGAGAAAGTAATTACTCCTCTGAAAATGTAATTTTAAAACCAGATTCTCCCGAAATATCGGAAACTAAGTGATTAAAAATAACAACGCTCTGAACATTGCCTTATATTATTAAGCTCTTGTAAACCATAGGAATTTCTAAGCAGTAATTCCGCCCTAACCAAAATAGCAGGGTTATTGTCACTAATAAGCTTCATTAAGGTTTTCTCACGAAGTGTTGTTTCAAAATAATCCATGATAGAAATACGTTTAAAAAAAACCTCAATTAATGAATTTGTAAACGTATTAAGGTAGAAGCAGAGAGCTTGCCTGTCGAGAACTGTACTTGAATGTAAAATATGCAAATCGTTATAAACCTGTTACTGAAAATGTATAGATTGTCGTACAATTTAAATATAGTGTATAAAGAATATGTGTACAATATAAGGAATGAAACACAGCGAGGCATCCTTGTGGGTGTTGGCAGTGGTTGTAAGGGGGGGGGGGGATAAAGGCAGTAGCTATGCTAGGAGCCTCAGACGACAATGTACGACTAGTCTGCAAGCAGCTCCTGCAGTGAATATATTGAAACTCTGGTCGCACGGCGACATCGTCTGGACACAAATACCACTCCTCCCCCTGCACCCCCTTGCCTAGATGTTATCATCCAGGCCGGTGTATAAAAGGGTCGTTTACCAGTCTGCATTGTGGACCTGCAGATGCTGGGCGGACAACGAGCGACGAACAGCCATTGTACGCCGTCAGACGCAGAGGAGCCCAGCTTCAAAAGGACCCCTCCACCGTCTTAATTCGCTACAAGTAGCGGCCCCTTGTACCGTGGTGGGGGGGGGGGCAGGCGGAGATTTGATACCCTCTTCCCGCGGCCGGTACAGGTCCGGCCAAGAACAGCCGGCGCACCAATTACACTGCAATTCGTCGGCCGGAAATTAAAGAGGTCGTCTTATTCGCGTGGGAAGAAGGTGGCCAGTCGATAGGGCGTGGTCTGTAACTAGCAGCCTGGGAGTTCTGTAACAGGGCGTTGTTTATTCATTTGTTGCAACACCCTGTCAACACATATGCTGAGAGATACACTGATGATGATAATAATTTACTCATGATTATGTTTTATAGTAGAAATTTTCATTCTCACAGCAAATAAAATTATAATAACGGTTTTGTAACTAATAGTACTAAATACTCCAACTTGTAAATTATATGTTTTCCTCATACAGAAAGTATTTTAAGCGGTTAAGTTTTTCCAGAAGTAAAATATCTGTTAAAATTGTAGCGTTATCTTCATTCACAAGTAACGTAAACTATACCTATTATTTCCAAATAGTGTAACTAATGCGAGTAAATACTCTTGTAAGATTTTGAGACATGCACAAGGAAGAGTTACTTTCCAAAAATTCACTAGTAGCTACCAGCGTGGCGTATATGTGTGTTTGTATATATATATATATATATATATATATATATATATATATATATATATATATGTGTGTGTGTGTGTGTGTGTGTGTGTGTGTGTGTGTGTGTGTGTGTGAATATTAAAAACCTCTTGACATAATATTTTAATGTAAATTGATTGATTTATCTAAGTTTTTAAAGTTGTCCATAATAAACACAAAAATTTAATATTTGCCCTGTTATAAATCAAACGTTACATTTTTTAAACCGTGGAAATAAAACCGTAAGTAAACTATTCAAATAGAAAATTGTTTGATACACAAGTATATAAAATTAATTTATAAAAACAAAATGAGACTCAAAAACCACTTTTACTTAATTAATTTATTTCTTTATTTGCTACTATATACGCTGAAAATTCTTCATTCAGTGTCCACACTGATTACGTAAGTTACGAACACAGATATATTTTTAAGTTTAGTAATTAAAGCTTAGTTAACTGCAAACAATGTGTCACATTTTTTACTTCAATATTTGGTGTGTTACAAAAATGTAGTTACAAAAACTTTTACTCACCTCTAGTGTTAGTGTATTATGGTAATCTTATACGAAGAAAACAATGTTTCTAAACAATAACTTAATGTGAATAGATTTAATGAGACAATAATTTCTAAACAATAACTTACTGTGTAAAGATTAAAATAGACAGTAATTTCTAATCTATAGCTAAATGTGTAAATATTAAAACAGACATACTTTATAAACATTAATGTACTGTGTAGGGATTAAAAGAGTCAGTAAGATCTGAACATTAACTTACTGTGTATAAATTAAAAGATACAATAATATCTAAACATTAATAATTGAGACTAGTTTCCGTCGCTGTAGCTTAAATGGTGCGGATATGGTGAGAGACATTGTCAGGCACGCACTGTGACGTTACTTCACAGTTCGATCGCCTACAGTGTTCGTGTTTTCGTGACAGTCATTATGAAAACAATTGTCTTAACCACTGAAATTGCTTGTGTTTGTTGATATAATAACGTACACTGGTACAAATACTCATATTTCTTTGGCAGTTGTTTTAATGGTAAATTAAATAAACTTTTCATATAAGAAAAACGATGCCGTTTATATGTAGATATGCCTATATATATGTATATATGTATATATATGAGAGAGAGTGAGAGAGAGTGAGAGAGAGAGAGAGAGTGAGAGAGAGAGAGGCTATTTCCAATCTCAACATCGCCAAGTTAAACGTGTATATTCACAAGGCCAGTGTTACCTGTTTACGATGTTAATTGAAAATAGGTAGATTGTTTTCACAGTAATGTGCTAAAAGTTTAATATACTCTCGAGTAGTCTCTGCTAAAAGGATTCTTTGTGGGAATATTTTATGTTTGTATAATATAATGTCCGCACTTATTTTTCGATTATAAATGTTTGGCTTAAAAATATGATTTATAGATCTTCTTAGACTTCCAATCCTACTACATAATGAAAAGTTTGTTTACAATTGGTTCAGTAGTTACATGGAAATATAATTTTATTTTAAAATGTTTATACACGACTAATATGTTTTTGAATACGATAGTATAGAAGTGTGTTACTTGGTTACGATCAGAGCATTGTTTTTTGGAATATAACATAAAATCGTTATCAGTTAATTGGTCGTCACTGTATCTAACAACAGTGGCTTTATGTATAGGGAACGTCAAGCGTTGACCAAATCATTTTATTTGTGGGAAAGTCCAATGTATGTGTCTGCAGGCATTTACGTATCAGGTTGGTATTTTCGTATTAGCCGGGAAGTCATATTTACATTGAACGTATGAATGGCTAAATTTATAGTGACTAGTTTGAAGTGTGTGTTGTTTAACGTTGAGCTATACAATTGTAGTTTCTTTTAATGTTTCTTACAATGGGACAGAATGACAAACTATACTATTGTGGACATAAGCCATTGCGATATATGTCGTCCCAGAAATCTTAGAATGTGACAAAGAAAACCAACAACGAAAAATTTAAAAAAGAGATAACAAGCCTGATTGGCTGTAGTCAACACATCCATAAACCTAAACAGAACATGAAAGATTCCTTAGGGAATTAGTCAACAACAAATAAAGGAAAAAATAGTAAACGCCCAAAAATAAAAGTCGAAATATAAAATACTCTGTTAAACTTAAGGCATCACAATTAAGACAGCGCAGACAATAGTCGGACGAAGGCAATAACGGACACAAGACAAGATAACAACGACGATGTCACAGACAACAGACTAGATGACGCAACGAGGAAGGCACAAAAGAACAAAGTAGATTTCAAAGGCAGACTTTTCACAAAAAAAGAATATTATTTGCGAAGTGACAATAGACTATAAAACCCATTGAAAGGTGCACGGCCAATAAGGAGAGAGCTCGACTGCCATTGGTCGTGCTAGGAACAGAGCTTCAGGCTATAAATACTGAACAATTTCTTCCAGTTTTCACTTTTACTTCACCTGGAGACGGGAACAGATGTCAGCTCCCGAAACGTCGTGAAAAGTCGGCCTTTGGAAATCTCCTGTGTACTTTTGTGTCTTCATAGTTGTGTGTTGTCTGTGACGTCATCGTTGTTATCCTGTCTTGTGTCCATTATTGTATTCGTCCTAGTATTGTCTGTGCTGTCTTAATTATGATGTCCTGAGTTTAACAGACTTTTATTTTTGGGTGTTTATTATAATTTTGTCCTTTATTTGTTGTTGGCTATTTCCTTAGGGAATCTTCCATGTCCCGTTGTATTGGTTTACGGATGTGTTAACTACAGCCAATTAGGCTTGTTATCTCTTTTTTAAGTTTTTCGTTGTTGGTTTTCTTAGTCTCATTCTAAGATTTCTGGTAAGACATATATTGCAATGGCGTATATCCACAATAATACAGTTTGTCATACAAAGGTAATGCGCGGTAAACAAGTTCGTCAAAAGTGTGAATATAGCTCGCTGCAACACACTTACAGAGCAGGTAAAACAAGTTGCTTAAATTCAGAGAACCTTCAAAGAAACATCGAAGACAGGCCTATCCTGGACATAAACATGCCCATATCTATACAAATTTCCTGCAAACAACATTAAGGACTCCGCCTACACGCGCGTTAGTTACAGACTCACAAGTGATGGACTCTTAAGGCGCCCGTCTGCCTGCCTTGTAACCAGCGTTGCAGCATGCTAACAGAACGCTTTTATCTAAGTAACTACTAAACGTGTTTCTAATGTGTGCATTTACGAAAAGAACAAACAATTCAAACGACCTCGGAATAGTAGTTTTAAAACATCACGTTGAGTAAAAAGACCATTTCAGAGCACCTCAAAATGACTAAAAACGGCCTTTTCACTCTATTATATGTAAACAACTACTGAAGGGATTCTTATGAAACTACAATAGAGAGGTGTATTGGACTTTACTTAAAACTTTCCACCAATAAAAAGCTAGGGTCACCACTGAAAGTGTCAGTCAGGCGAGTGTCCTACGATACCACTGCACGCCGTTTCAGTGTCTTGCAGTAGAGGCGATACCTCATCAGATGAGCCGGTCAACATCGCCCTTGGCGCCGTGCCTCACTCACACTAACACACGGCCACCAGGCGGGCGCCTTAAGGGTGACCTTGAAGTGCCTATCAAATACCGCATCGCCTCAACGAGCCAAGGACTGGACTAGCGCAAGATTACCACCGAACAATTTTTATTGTGGGACTTTAAGCGGCGACCATGTAATTATATTGGTGCAAAGTCTGTAGCAAAGTTCAGTGCACTTTTCTGAGTTTCTCATAGGCCTACTTCTGGTTATTCTCCGTTCACTCTTGAGTTCTGAAGTAAACAAATAACGTAATATCATTGCACTTCGCTAGCTTCTAATTGGCTCAATTTGTGCGTCGCGCCGACGTACTATTTCCAACCGACAAAAGTGTGTACAGTCGGTATCATAGGAAACAACAACGCCGTATGTATTAAAACAATATTGCGTGAAAATTTCGTACGTGTTATCGACATAGGGAAACAAAAATTACACAAAAACTTGATAAAAATATTGACATCATGTGCAATTACTGTATATTTCAAAATTTAATAGTAATTGTCAAGTCATGACTAATGATTGTATTCAAATATTCCGGTATTAACGTAACGAAAATTTGGTACTGCATGCAGAATAAAAGTTGTCAACAAGATGAGTGATTAAACTTACTGTAAAGTCCTCCTGGATTATTTTGTACTTCGTTTTGGAAAAATTACATTTTATAAATCACCAAGCAATCTGTCGATAATTCACGACACATATTTTTTTTTTTAATGCATAAAATATTGCTATGTCAGATTTTTATTCTTGCTTTATAAACATCACCACAGTTTCTTCAGTAATGAAGACATACATCCACGTTTCGAAAACCACGCAAGACATTTTCACTGTTCACGTCCAGCGTCACATAACCTAACCTGCAAGCGACGTAAATATAAACCGACGCGGGGACGGAACAAAATAGAACAAGGAACTGTGGTTCGGACCACGCGGCCGTGGATCGGACGAACTGGAACGTAAAATGGCCGAACGAAAGAAAACATTCGCAGTAACCACAACACTGACGCGTTAACGTCCAAAAATACTTTGAAAAAATAAAACATTATATCTGATTGTCATATTTCTGACTTATTTTACTGTGGTAATTATTACGTATTGTACGTCTCTAAATACTGGCAAGTGTACCAAGAAACTCGTACGTTTAACAGTGCGTCAGTCGTTAAATAACTCGTGAACCAACTGTACGGACGTGTCGTCCGCTAACCACAATTATAGTAACAAACATATAGTGTCGTATATTGTGTTTGTAACGTCTGCATATTTTAGATATTTGTTAATAAAACTCTCTCATTAAGTGATGGAGAGGTAAATTCATATGTACACGACAGATAACAAAGATCTATTTCTTATGCAAGATCACAGTGAACGGCGGTCGGCAGCCAATGAACATGTTTGTTTATAATTTGCTTTGTTTATCCTAAAACTCAACTAAGAGTGAACGGAGAATAGTACATATTGAAGTACGGTAGTCTGACAAGACCGTTTGTAGCTGTGTTGCAGGGCTTCGTATCAGTGTCTTGTAAGAGCACGGTGTTTTGACAATGACATTCCCTCCTTGTCCGAAGTGTGTATTCTGTTCGTACATTGGCAGAATAGGCACGTGTGGAATAGATTCGTATGAACGTATTAACGAACATACTACAATAGCGTGGTATGAGGCGCACTTAATTCAGTTTTCTTTTTGTTTGTCACTTTTCAAATCTGGAGATTTCAAATTTGAACAGAGTTTTTTTAATATAATGTTATAAACCGTATAAATGAGGGAGTGTTAAGACCATTTTCTTGTATTTTCAGTTTTTGAGCCATAACATTTATTAAAATTGTACTATGAAAATTTTCTCTTCAACAATGCATATTATATATTCTTGATAAACTGTTTGACATAAATAATAATATAACATTGCATTACTTTATCATACGGAATCATTGCAAGAGAATTATAGGTTTACGTTAAAAATTTCCCTTCCAATGATTCTGCATGACAAATTAATTAAAGATTCCATTACTATTTATGTCAAGCAGTTCATCAAGAATATATCCTATGCTTTGTTGAAGAGAAAATTCTAACAATACAATTGGAATTGGAATATATGTTATGGCTCAAAATCTTAAATACAAGAAAATTGTCTAACACTCAACACTCACCCTTCAGCTCCACCTCTGAGATTAAGTAGATTTTTCCTCTTCCTCCGCCCCCTTTTTTTTTTTTTTTTTGGAAAGTCAGGTTCCGCCTTTTGACCGCTGCTGGTGGCCGACCAGATGCCATCCCACTGGGGCAGAGAAGTGAAGCCCTGCTTTATTGCTTATGTCCTGTTCCATCTCGTCAATCCGTACAATATTCCAATAATAAAATACTATAATTATTATAAATAGTGCTACAGTGTTCACATATTCATATTTTCCTCACGAGACTGTATGTATTCAAATGTCGATTCAAATATAATATTAGCACTATTTTTTTCTACCTGTACACCTTATAATTAGGGCCCGGTAGTTTTCGCGAAAATATTTTTGCAGTACTTTGTTTCAGTGCCTTACGTGCGCACCTGCATCTCTACTTTGTGGTCAGTGATTGGACGCCGTAACACCCAGCGTGTGGAGGTTAAACCTGCAAATCACAGACGTGATGTGTCACAGTTATCCGTACACTGATTGGCACAGTCTAATGAATAACGTCTCAGCACAAAAACACTCTGTCAATAGCCACGAAGTTGAGCTGCAGGTGCGCACGTAAGACACTGAAACCAAGTGGGGCAAAAATCTTTTCGCGAAAACTACCAGGCGCTACTTATAATATTATTAAATTGCCTTGTATAGTTTCATTAAAGTGAAGCAAATTACATCACGCAACGATATGTTTTACTGTGTTCTACGAGCTAGATTCACAGTCGATATAAATCAATATAAAATAGTGTTTTGAGGTACTTTCTTTGAGAAATAACATTCCTCGGAGCAAAACCGAACTGTGGGCAACAATATATATTGGTTTTATTTCCCATTCCGTGTATTTAACTTAATATAATTGATAAATTACTGTTTTTATCGTTTAGAAATGAGAGTACGTGCTTTAAAAATTTACTATCTGACATTTAATGTATTGTAAGGACATATGACAAGTATCACTAGTTCTGACGACTATAACATCAACTCAAAAGAGATTAAACATTAAGACTTGTTCTCGATGTGTAATTTTGCAGCAGAATATGGCACCGCTCTGCTGCCTCCATCTGCCCAAGTCGTGCAGTATCTGGGGGAGTTAATGGCAACTGAGTGGTGCAGCACAGAGCAGTTTAATCTCACAGCTCGGGTGTAAGAGAAGGAAGAATATTTGCGCGACCCAATTCTTCTCGAGTGAGCAGACACAATGGCCTCTCGCCAAGGCATGCCTGCCACAATCTCTCGTGGCTCTCAGAACTCCGACGATTGAGACCGGCAAAGAGTTGATTTTATTTCACACAAGCTGGTACCCGCGACTATGTTCACGGAGTTTTAAATTTTATGTGATAATATTTCTGAAACAAAAGTGTCTTGAAAAATTGTAAATTATGCAAAGCATTCATTAATGACCGTTTAAGAAACCTCCGCGGGAAATTTCTTTTAGTAATTTTATTTCTTTTGGGTACTCCGTTCTGCCAACCTCCTTTTCCCCGTTGGTTCCATCCCCTCAAAGTATAAAAAAACCTTCGCCGATGCACGCTCATATAACCGTAGTTTCATTGCGACCGGATGAATGTTACAGGAACGCATAGAAGACGAGCAAAGAAACATTCATTATATACTTTCGCCTTGTAAGTTCCGAGGTTCGATATATTATATCACCGTAATATTTTAAGTCGACTAGTTTGGTTCCACTGCACAGGAAAATATATCTTAATGGTACAAGAGAGTGCATTATTCACTAAAAATGTATGATTTTATGCCGTACATCTGGTAGACGGCGAATGTGTTTAGTTGTAAGCCGTAGGTCAGACGAAAACAAGACAGAGGAAGGAATGTGCTTTAGCTAGGGCCAGGAAGTTTTTGCTGAAATATGTGTTGCACAAAGTTAGGAAAACATGGGGTGACAGCGAGCGAGCAGCCTTGAGCCGACGAGGGACGCGTGGAGTGGATGCTGAAAATTAGGGCACCGAGAGACGTGGTTACGCCCACCCCCCTGCTGTGCGATTTAATATTAACTTTATAATCATTCATCTGAATTTTATAATATTTTGTAAATAAGTTCAAAGGGATATTAATGTTAACGGTGTGAATTAAAAAAAGATGCAATAAATAGATACGGAGGAATGTCAGGGTTTGTTGTCGTCACCCACGAGAGACGCGATTGGCTGAAAGTTAAAATGGGAGCGGTCCTAGGAAAGTTCGCCATGTAGGTGCGAAGGTGAAAGTTAAGGGGTACTCCGGTGGTGACCTCCGTGAAGGGTGGACGCGTCGTGTGGAGCCACCGCGGACGTTTGTGGGAAGCCGCGGAGAAAACTGACTTCTGTTGCAATTTCATGAAGAGTGGACGCGTCTCGCGGGTCAATTCGCGGGAAGTCGCAATTAAAAGATTTAGCACGATAATCAATATAGTGTATCATCTCTCGTGGGACTGACGGAACAAGTCGGAGTTTCCGAAGTATCTAAGGACATAAACTGCCAGTGTTTTAATCAATAATAATATATCCCCACACAACATTGAAAGAGAGAGGAAATAACAAAGTAATGGGAATGAAAGGTTAGTTGATTTGTATTTTCTATAATTATTGTTTGTCTTAAAATTAACAGTTCATTTCTTCGTAATATAGACAACATATCTGCTTATATTTTGGGTACGTCGCGTTTTAATAATTTTGTGATTGTAGTCACATAGTTTTTTTTTATGTATGTATAAAATTACTTCATATTTTACAGTAAGAATTTACGAACAATGCACTTCTTGTTCATGCATGCAAGGAAAAATATACACAGCGAGTGTAAAATCTTCCTTGGTCTGCTCTCAGGTATTTCCAAGTAAATAATAATTTTGAAATGAAGATACAAATTCCTTGAAACTGCAACGCTTTTGATTATTACATTAGACGACATTTTTTGTTAATTATGTCACGCATTTCAATGATTAAACAGTTAAATGTCACGTCAAGGCGATTAGTTTGGAATAAATGTGGTATATTAGTGATTACTTCCATAAAAAATATTTGGTTACAGTGACAGGTTTTATGATGTTTGATAAATCAGTGTAAATTATTTAAACATTAAATTTTCCATCTTAATTATTTTCTTCTTTGATTGTAATAAACTGGTACTTCTGCCATAGCTTTGGGTATGTGTGTGTCTTCTCTCTCTCTCTCTCTCTCTCTCTCTCTCTCTCTCTCTCTCTGTGTGTGTGTAGGTGTGTGTATGTGTGTGTACGATTCCCAATGTAATGTAGGTCTGTTGTATGTCAGGCGCTCGTGTGTATGTGTGTTTGTGCGTGCATATATATATATATATATATAAATATATATATATATATAAATAATATATGTATGTATGTCTATATGTATATATATATGTACACATACATATACATATATATGCACACATTCATTTATATATGCACACATTCGTTTATATATACACAGATACATTTATATATACACACATACAGTTATATATCATGAGTACATCAAGTGAATATAATGGGAGTGATAATATGTAGAAAATATAAATAAGAGTTTTTTTAAATAACAAGTAACGTGATTTTTCATTATTTAGACGCTGCACAGTGGCGTTGCTGATTTGCAAGTCCTTTTTATTTCCTATTTAAATAAATTAAGTTATAGTCTTTTCTCAGGATAGCATTTACTCACACAGACAAATCTATGAAAATGTTCAGACTTAATTTGTATAGTCTATCGCCACGTGAAATCTACGTACTCTGCCATGGCCGACAACGTCAAAGTATATTAAATATGATCATCGTTCAACTTGCGTGAAGTTTGTCGATGTAATTTAGTTACACCCTGTAGAATGTGAAGAGCAGACCAGATGGGCATGCCAAAGAATACAAACACACTTAGAATGCTTCCAGCCATAAACACATGCGACTCTAGTGCCCATTAGCTCGAGTAGTTGGGAAGATGCAGTGCACTTTAACTGGGAGTTGTGTTGCACACTAGTCCTCTAGAGATCTCGTGTCAGTTTTCACGCCACGGCTGGTCTGGCTATTGCGGTACGTCACTTTCGAAACTACGAACTGCCGATTGAAGTATGTTCTCTTTTCAGAATGTGTTTGGCGATGCACTCTATGTCAAAATTAGTAAGTATTGAGCGATTACCAATTGTTTTCCACGGATTAAATTTGTTAAAAACTGCTCCACCCAGAACTCGTTAAAAAACGTAATGAGTGAATATTTACTTAGTTGTATTTAATGTGTATACGGCGATGTTGGAAACAAATAAATTTCTAGTGTTGTGGCTATAGTGAAATATTCCCTGCGCTACACAACCAAATAATTTGTTTGTATAGTGGCAATTTAATATTTTTTGTTGCTGGCATCAAATTACCTTCTTGTTAAAAATATCCTGGGCACCCATTCTCAATATTCTTTTCCAAAAGTAAAATATTTTATTCCACAGCCAAATATTTGCTTGTATGTACAGCCATGGACAGAATACATGGGCCAACTCGTGAAGGTGGAAATATGTCTCGGGTATGTACGGCAGACAAGCCTTCACGCAGGCGACAGATGAGGGTGTGGCGTCTCGCAACGGAAAGCGAAGGCTATGGACAAAAAGGACACAAATCGCAACATGAAATTGCAAGCAACAATTTCTTAGCTGCCTTTAGTAGATAATAACAGTGGAAAATATTTCATGTTCATTAGAATTGATATATTTGATCGAGAGTAACAAAATTGACGTGCCACAAATACATCATATTTCGGTGTATTATTAGTCGATATTATTGTCTTGTAGTTTTTATTTGTATTCTACAAATGTTTACTTTCACATTATAATAACATGTTAACTGTCCCTCGTCCTTATTTTGCAACTAGTTCATGTAGAAATCAACTAAATATTGATAAGGTAAGCTCACAGATCCTCAGCAGCAACGATACTGAAGTGTTTTGAGAGCATTGTTCGTAACAACGGTAGGTCATAGGCTATGTCAAGAAAACACTAGTTTGTTTAACTAGGTCTTATTGCTCAAGTATCCATATAGAATTGTCGCGTATTATGACTGAACATACACATGGTATTTACGAACCAATTAGATATTTGAAATATTATGATACTGTAGAATAATGTTTTGTCAATGATAGTTTAATTGATTGCAACACGGATGTTCAGAAATATTCACGTTCACGCAGTTTGAATATTGGAATTTAAATGTTTGACATTTCACTCGTTCACTAACACGTCGTTGTGTAACGTTATGCAACATAGTTGACAGTAATATTTAGCAAGTTGTGCGTTCATACATTAGAGCTGAGTTGTCAAATATGGGATTGCATACAGTAACAGAGGGAAATGCTTGCACTACGTAGTATGAGTTTATAATCAATAATCACTTGTCAGTCAGAACTGTCTAGTCAGGTATTACCTACAGAACAAGAAAATACGAGGAAATCTGATCCTTGCGTCACGTTCTTCTGACAACTGTGCTGTGACAACATTTGTTTTACGTGATACGTGGCTGCTTAGTGAACTTCGTGGGTAACAATCGATGTTCGGACCCATGAACGGAACCACGTGCGCAGTCGTTTCGCACCGGAGAGCGACAAAACTTTCTGTCAAACGGGGTGAAAGTGATTGTTTGCGAGTACCTGGGGGTCTATTCCACCAACAGACTTCGCAACTTTCTCCCTTTGCACTGTTCCACGAAAATTGTAATTTGCAAAGCAAAACATGAAAAGTGCAACTATGTATGGTGTATTGTTAATTAATAATTGATTTGAGGTGGGTTAAAAGTTATTACGTATAAACTTGGCACGTAACAAACTATTTCAAGTAAAGTGATGAAGGGAAACAACGATATAAGAGATGTAATAGAAGCACATAAACTACAAAATTAAAACAAGTAAAACGATTACATGCGCTGCTGCATTATAGTGACGAATCTGATGAAGAAAACAGAAGACCATTAAGGAAGAATTACGAATAAATTTTGTGATTGACAGTGATGTTGAATTGATTTTGGGTGCGATCGAGCCACGTCTTCAGAACATTACAATTAGCAGTAAATGTTTATCGCCCAAGCAGCAGACACTTTAATGTCTACATTGGTTGGGCAATGGAGGGCAAATGCATGCCGTGGCTTCAATGCGTGAATTTCCGTCCAACCTTCTCTTTTTTTTTTTTTCTGTATGTGCGTTAGAAACTTCTGAATAAAACATATTTTTTTTATAAGTTCTATTTTGCTAATTTTTAAGCACAACTTTTTGTTTTTTTTACTCATAACACAATTTGTAACCTATAAACTTGAAAAGAATAATGTAAACAATGAATATAAAATACTGCAAAGACTTTGCAGACTGGCTGGAAGAATGCAAAGCGGGTTGTAATTTTTGGTGGAACACATTTCCTTTGCGCTTTTCAGTTTTATGCAAAGTGCAAAGTGAAAAGTTGTTGGTGGAATAGGCCCCTGGAACAACAACTCACAACAGTACTCTGTAATCAGGATCAAGTTTATCGCTTGATGTTAGATATTTATAGTGTCTGAAATACTTGTTCCAGGGTTGTTTCTGAAGGTTTTATTGTATAGAATCACTACAGTGATGGTGTTACACGTTTTGTTCTTGCTTAACAGATGTAAAGTTAAGTTACAATGGATCAGTGGACTGTTAAAGAGCGATAGAAGTATCCCGAGAAAACCAACTGGGTCACTGCGTCACCGCGATTGTCAATTAATTACTATCGCACTGTTAAAATGTGCATTAGTTTCTGCTCGCAGTATGAGAATAAAGATACACGTGCATTGATACAATATAGGTATATGTTATTATCTGGTTATTGGAAAATTTGTGTACTTCCATAACTTCATTACTGTTTTTTACAAACACGTTTTCTAATTTCATGTTAAAAATTGGCGGACAGCTACAATAAATTTACGTTGAAAACCTGGTTATGTTTTGATTTCTTAGGTCGGTTTAATAACTGACATGACATTTGTAAGACTTTAGAGTTAAGTGTACCGGATACACACTCGCATTATTATAAATGTCACAGCTTTGTAACAACATGTATGTTGTTATCACTGCCACCCCCGTTTTCCTTGTTAAGCTTTCCCACCTTCCCAAAGTATATTACTAATAGACGTGTGAAACTTTTGCATTTACTAAATTGATTGTGCGACGAACTTGTTCACTCAATGTACAGTGCCTGGTCGCTTGAGGAAGGTTTGAACGGACGATGCTCCGATACTACAACATAACATGTGCTCAGCGCAGTTCCAACGCAACGCTATTCGTTGTTCTATAGGTTGTCTAAATGCCAGGCTCCCGCATGCACACCGCCGATGATTGCCGACG
Organism: Medauroidea extradentata; assembly: GCA_003012365.1. Lineage (NCBI taxonomy): Eukaryota > Metazoa > Arthropoda > Insecta > Phasmatodea > Phasmatidae > Medauroidea > Medauroidea extradentata. The sequence continues at coordinate 5,470 of PNEQ01085463.1, read as the reverse complement.
TGGACTTCGATTATTTCACTGGCCCACATTTTGTGTCCATGACTGTACGTAGAATTTCATTCTAAATCATTAAAAAAAGAATACTGCGGTGTATTTTATTTAGTTTATGGCCTCACTGAATGAAGATATTAAATTATCTACGACAGTCAGACTAAGCGTTTAATGTTTGGTGCATCCTTATAGCTAGACATGTCTCGTAAAATTCTAGCAACTTATGCAGCTATAAATTTACATTTTTGGGCCTTTATTATACCTTTTCTGTTTAAATTGTTATGTATGATTGATTCGTATCTGAAAGCAGCTTCATCAAATACACTTATTTATGTAATAACAATTCGCACAGAAATTGTAAAATAATTCTCGATGTGTGATAGTGAACCTCACCGTGCACATGCATTTTGTTAGCCCAACAAAGTGTGCATTTTTGTATTTCAATACAAACTATTGCATTCTCGTCAACCACCTTTATATTGTTAGGCGTTAATACTTTGTCAACTACACTTGATATTTCACTGACTAAACAAGATCTAATGTGTACTGTTGAGTATTATGTTCTGGTACGTAAAAATATTTTGTTAGCTTCATACTAATTTGGCACTATTCAGAAATATTATGGTAAAATATAATTACCGTACTATGTGGTACATATTGTGTAAATTTTATCATATTCTGATATGGTTTATACCGCTTATCCTGTCTTATGTCAACCCACAGCTTAGCCTTATAAATACTGACCATCTTATTGATATTTGCTGGACAATGTCGCTGATCTGCGGGTTTTCTCGGGGATCTCCTGTTTCACCCACCCCTTCATTCCGGTGTTGCTCCATACTCACCTCACATCACCCTTCACCGGCGCTTAAGTCCTCGTTGTTAAGCACTGACCAAAATGTTTCGTGTATCATGTATTAATATTTGTCGTCCATAACATACTGGGATGTGTGTATATGTATAGACCTATATATATGTATATATAATACATTGTACGTATTAATTTACTCATTATGAAACGTAATATTTAATAACAGGATGTGAGCTAATACGAGGATATTTTGCAGCCTTAATAATGAGTAAGAACATGACACTTCATAAAATTTTGCTGTGTGTTCCGTTTATTTTAAATAATTGTAAGGAATTTATGTTTTCATTTATAAATGCCTCTATTTTTATTGTTTTGTATTGCTCTCAGTGAAAAATGTTAAAATAATGTAACCGTTCAGAGACAAACACTTAAGTTTAGTAGTTAGGATGTTTTTAACGTGGCATCATTTTACCGTTTATGAAAATAGTTGCAACTAAGATTGTGTATAAAAGTATTCTTATTGTATCTTAACCGGTAATCGTACAATCAGATATCTGTAGGCAGGAGACAAGAGTTAATGGACCGTAGCTTTTTTTTTTACGTTTGAGGCACGGAAACATGGATGGCGATAAGTCGAATATAACCCGTGCGTCCAACACCTCATCGCCTCTAGGCGCGGAGGACTAAACTAACGTGCAGTGTTTACGTAGTAACAGTTTTTCAACGGGACTTCAAGCGATGACCCTATAATTTCATCTGTGGAAAGTTTGTGGTAAAGTCCAATGCAGGTTTCTACGATTTTGTTTTCCGATGACGGTTGTTATTTTCTCAGCTACAGCAACGTGAAAAAGTCATTTTGAGCACTTTTGAGGAGCTTGATAATAATGTTTTGAATTATCGGACTGCATTTTTAAAATCATAGGAACTTAATTTGAAGTGTGCTTTCTTTTCATAGATAAACGTATAAGAAACATTTTTAGTAACTACACATGAAAAACGACTTTCCATATCACGATACAGCACGCCTCACGCGCCGGGTCCACTGACTCTTAACACGAATTTTGTACTAGGGTTGGTCACGGAACCAATACTTTCGAGAAATGTTTATCATTTGCTAATTTTGAACTTCGTTGCCAATTCTGAGACGTGACAATATAGCTGACCTTGAAGCTAAATAATAAAAGCAGTCAGCTATTTGTTGCAGACAATTTAGAATAAAAAAGCTAAGAAAAAATTAGTTCCAACTACCCAGATAATACAGTCTGAGGAGAAAGTTTTAGGCCTACAGGACTACGGTGTTTTGAATTGAGTGCGCAGTTTTACATAAGAGAAACTTAGTGGTTGTTGTCGGAAAGTGGCAAGGATTATTCAGTAGACAGGCGCTCCCAAGTTAATACCACACTGTCAGTTTCCCGATGTCAGATTTCTCTCAGCTTTGCTCACGGCGATCAGCGTCAGCTTACTGTTTAAACGCAAGTAAGAAGATCGGGTGACATAAGTCGACAACGAAATAACCACACCATAAATATCAAACGCCACAGTCTCCAAACATGAGAGTAATCAAAGCAATATTGTGAAACCTTTACAATATTAATTAATTAAATAATTCCCATTGCTTGAACTGAAATAAGATTCATCTATGTTTAATACATTTCACGTCACCTGCATTTGTATATGTTGTTTCATTAATCACAAGTTAATTACAGAAAACAATTTGAGTTTTTGTTACAATTTTCAGTGAAAATGCTGTTAAAAAAGGACAAATTCAGTTCGTTTTGTCTGTAACTATTTTTATATTTAAGACTTAAGATTACAGTTCCTATTACGCGCCATCATGATAAAATACCGTGTTGAGTTAAAACAAAATTTCGTCCTGTTATTCAAAAGTTGGTGAAATACGTGGAAGAAATATTAGAATGTGAGTTCTTATTTAATTTCCGTAGGGTTTTAAATAGCATGCGTTTTTTACGCAAGGAGATCACGTAACATAATTTATAATTACATATAATACAAGATGATCTGATAAAACAAACTAAATACGACACGCATAGCTGGGTTTGTGTTTTAGAATGTGGAGAGTACTTTTGGATTTTCGAAATATTAATTTTAAGGAGACAGGCAGCTCGACACCTTTGGTAGTGTTAAATGTAAAATATTTAAGCTGAAACTTGAAACATGTTATCTTGCACTGAGGCTGCTGATCAGATGTTTTGAGAACTTAGAATGTACGATTATTCTAGACCCAATCCAGATCATCGTGTTACTGAGACATTTAGAAAGTACGTCCATTTTCTCTGTATCGATAGTCTGTATGGTATCATAACAAACATCGTAATGCGAAGCGATAAAGAAGTTACCTAGATAGCAAAATAAGCTTGATTCAAGGTTGCTGCAAGCTTGTAGCAAGCTTGCCTCGTACAAGGCAGGAAACAACTGTAAAAAATTGGATTGACTCAAGCTTCAATCAAATTTATCAAATAGGGCTTGTAATGACAAGCCTAATTCAAGCCTATTGCAGGCTTGCCGCAAGCTTACATGCTATCTGGGTAATGAGTTTGTCTGACAGGAACTCGCAGACAGCGGCCGTACAACTTTTGTGAGTTAGTTTGAGAGTAAGAGAGACAAGAGCATTTACAATGAAGTGTACAATTGCGTCATAGTTATGACATACTACCCTGCAGAAACAAGCCTTCAACGAAAGAAGGCTCCAGTAATTTGCCAGCTGGCCTGGAGTAAAAGTGGGTCAGCAGCCGATAAATAGATAGCGAAAGTTGAATCACTCATAGGATTATGGCGTCTTACCTACAGGTAACCGGGTTACGCGACATTTTCCTGTGCTGTCATAGATGAAGTATAGTAGTCAATGGGTGCGCGGCAGTACTCCTATAGTAGTTTGTCCTGAAGAGATTTTCTACCTGTCTGTTGACCTAACAGTCATTTCTCCTCCAGGCAGTAGACCGAAAGTAACTAGACCTACAGACTGTAAGCCGAAGGTCGTTTGTACTAAAATTTACTTCGCAAAAAGTCGTTTCTCCTACAGTAATTTATGCCACAGTCGTTGTACCGAAAATGTTTTAATTTTTCAGTCCAGGGATGTCGCTTAGCTTCAGTACCAGACAATGTTCCTACAGGCAGTAGACCTAAAGTCATTTCTCCTAAAATTAACTTAATAGAAAGTCACGTCTCCTATAGACATTTATCACACAGTCGTTGGACCGAAACTAGCGAACTAATTTTTCTATTCAGGATATTATCCTTTCACTCACCTTGAAGTATAACTGCTGTCACTTAACCCTAGAATCGATAGTTTTTGATCGAGATTCAATACACAAGAGCTGCACTTCCTCGTAGAGAAATGGCGCGTTTGCTGTTTCGAGATGTATCACGTAACTGATAATATCAGTGGGTTTTTTTTTTTTTTTTAGTGTATACTAGCGCGTTGAAAAATAATGTTATAACTTGCTCTACATGTTTATCGCAGGCGAATGCGAAAATTAATTAATCTGAGCAAAATTATAAGTTATAATTTGCAGTTTACTCCAGTAAAGATCAGCTTACCACCGTTCAGTGGGAGGTATGGCTGCCATATTTGAATTGTATGAATTTTGTCATACTTGTTGTATAAGATTTTTTTTTCAGTTCCGGTAACGACAAAGCATAAGAGTAAAGCTCGGGGGTTGGTTTTTAGTTATTAGTGACAGGATTGCAATGTTATTTTGTCTGATGGAAATTTTCAGAATTCGTGATTTTATAGTTGCCTTGGGAGACTACATATGTCTTAACAGTTCTGGCAGGCACAGACTTGTGTTAACAGATAACCTATAAACATATGACGTATGTTTTACCGCCCCAAAAATTTCAAAAATTAATCCTGTACGAAAATTACATAAATCTATTGTGGCAGCTACACTTCGCCGCCCTTGTGACGTTATTCCGTAAGTATAAAATCGTTCAAATATCTCCAAAAGAATTTCAAAAATGTCTCTGGTGTAATTATTGCAAGCCAACGTTTTTTTAAATGGCGTCAAATTAATCGTGGACGTCTTTAGCACAAGCGACCAAATATTTTACCAACACTGTCGGCATCGATACGTCGGCGCTTAAGGGAATGGAAAGTTAGTGTGTCGAGCGAACGACTGGAATATTCAATCGTCGATCAAATATAAACTACTCATCTTATTTCAATGACATTTTTTTGCCGAGTAGATATTTTATTAGCGAACGTCTGTTTATATAGCACTGGGTGGTACTGTGCTTTACTTTCGAGTAAAAATTTAAAAACTATGTTCAAAATAATAAGGGAATGAAACCACAAAATCCATAAAAATGGAAAACAGTAATTTTTATATTTGAGTACGATAATATCTGGGACTCCATAACCGAAATTAAAAATATTTGCGTTTTGATTTTAAAATAATTTTAACATCCGTAAACCACTCGCGCAGAGGTTTTAGGAGAATGAACTTATTTTAAAATCAAAAGGTGAATATTTTTGAAATTCGGTTATTATAAAGTCCTGGATATAATCGTACTAGAAATTATAAAAGTTACAGTTTTCCATTTTTATGAATTTTGTGGTTGCAATACCTTATTTTCCTAGATACCATATATATATATATATATATATATATATATATATATATATATATATATATATATATATATATA
>PNEQ01085462.1:0-56010 GCA_003012365.1 Medauroidea extradentata | reverse complement strand
TTGCAGTAGATAACATTGTATACATGAAACAAGACTCACATGCCATAACTTCTAAAGAGCATATTTCTGCCATCTAGCGTCCGATTTAAAAACTACTTCGACAGTGATACCTTCTCGGTGGTTGCTTTCATATCGACCTAAAAAGTCGATTTCTGAAAAAATGTCAGATACCATTATTTACACCCGAGCGCCTCAAATAGTACCTGAAAGAGTTGTAATAAACACATTGCCTTGAAACGTTACTAGCAATTTGTACAAAATGCATATTTCTTGAAAGAGTAGTGTCTCCAAATGGAAACATTTTTTATGTTAAATTATTTTCATTGAAGTGAAAATGTGTACTTAACGGTCTTATGAAGTTATGAAATGTAATTTGGCCGGAACTTTGCAAAGTTGTTCAACTTCATATAGCAGGTTGACACTTGTGTTATTTTGAAATCTGGTATTGCCAATTGGAATTTTTCAGTGTATGTGTAATAAGACACTCAATTTTGTAATTACTTGTAGATTTATACTTTTTCCAATTTAAATTTGGTGATTGGATTTTAGATGGTTTCTGAACAAACTAGTGTACCTTAAACTACCACCCGACTCCCCAATTTTTATAGTAGTCTTACCAAACAAATGTCCCTGATTCATGGAATATAAAGCTGTGCAACATAGAAGTTGGTCTAACAGCTACATTACAAACCGAGCAATGCAGAATACTGTGATGTAACTACAAACACTCCAGAAAGACAGTTCAAACAAGCCATAATCAATTCAACCATAAACCCTCAGGGTAAAATAGGAGTACTAGTTCCCAAACTTCGCTTACCGTCTGCCAAACTAGATTGCAGGATGCCACCATTCTCGAACCGAGGAAGCTGCCTCAGCCAGTCAAACATCACAAACAATCACATGAAAATAATTGTTGTACATTTATCATTTGTACAAGTCTGTAAGTGTACCTATACATTTTTGTCTACACACCTACTGTTGACATAAGAAAACTGTTAGTTTTTGTCAACATGTTTAGTTTCAATGTACTCAGAAATTACTTTCTGGCATTTAATGGTAACATTGTGTATATTGGTTCATGTTATAACTGAACCAAAGCTCATTAGAACATTCCCAATTGATGGTCGGTACTACAGTTTTCTAAGGTTTTGAAAGATACTGCTTGCTCTCAAAGTGTTAGAAGCATGTGCTGTAGGTACCAATCCGTTTCCCTTCCCATACAGACATGGAAAGTAGTGCACAGCAGAAACTAAATGGCCAAATGTTTTGAAATATGTACCGTTTCTTGTTGTGTTTTTTGACTTCAGAATCGGTGATAATGCCATTTACCTGCAGCACTAAACTTAATTTTGAACTTCTAGTACATCAACTCAGTGCAAAGGTATCGTATTGCACGTCATGTGCAACTGTTAACTATATGATAGAGAAACAAAATTTGTGTGTTTACTGCAAAATTTGTTCTCTCTGATTTTATAATGACATATATTTAATATGTGTGCTTCCAAACAATTTGAACAAACCAAAAATGTTGACTAAAAACTGTGAGCATTGTCTGCATTTTCTGCATTTAATTGTAACACGTGCTGTGACCAACCTTCACAGAATGTCGGCAAAACATGCTCGAATGTAAAGGGCTATGTCATTTTAGTTGTTAGTACAGTGCAAATTTACTACCGCAAATATAGAATTTGAATAATTTGTAATTATGAGTGTTATGCAGTATATTTACTTTCAGTTTATATGTATAGGCAGTTTGAAGTTATGTGATTGAGAGTACTTTAAAAAATGCTTTTAAAACATCATACAGTGAGAAATGCACTGTTACAATTGAGGCACATTTGTATTCACTGTGAGGTATTACAATGATGGAATATCAAGTAACTTGTACAGTTTCTGTCTTTATTTTCCTGGAAAGTCACTGTTTTCCTGCGTAGGGTAAAAATTTAAGTTTTAGTTGTTTACGAAGTTTTTAGAGTTAACTTTGCATACATTCTAAAACTGCTTGCATGTGTTGAGTCACAACTTTGCTGACCTGTACTTATTAAACATTGTGGTCAAAAACAAAAAAATTTAGTTAACTTTACCAGGTTACTTTTTGTAAACATACGTGAGTTACTACCTTCAATTTGAACTTAATTTTCAGGACCAGTCTGTGTTCAGCATCACTAGAATACATTGTTTTCTTTCCTAGTTTTAAACTTGCCATTTTTTATAGTGTACATTTCATACACATACTTTACGACAAGTTGCTAATATTAGAGGTTCACATCACTGCTAGTTCTAGTAGATATAGGCTACTGTAGTTACTAACTGTTCTAGCTGCAATTTCTGAATAAAATTTATGACGTTAGCTTGCAATTACTCTTCGACCCACAATCGCAGCAGCCAGCTGATATACATCGGTGACATCAAGTTTTGTACAATGAGGAGCATCAAGTTGCTCCTCAATTGTCCCTCGCGCATGATAGCTGCAACTAGATCATTTGTAAACATATGTTAACAAGGACACTGAATTTACTTGTCAAACATTTACTTCATTCATTTGGGTTAAGCTTTACACCACTTAATATTTTTAACAAATTTTACGACCCAATATGGTCTGACTAGGTTCAACAAACAGTGAAAGTGATCTTCTCTGCGGTTTTTTCATTGTACGTAGTTGAAAGTAATTCTTGCGACAGTGGTTCCGACTAATTCACGGATCACAAAATGAACGAACAGTGTCGTAAATATAAATTAGCTTTATTTCAAAAGTTTAATATCTCCAAAACTACCAGTGTCAAACTGTAGCAAATGTTAATACACAGTTCTTGGACAATATATTTTAATTTTTCATGCGTCGTAACTTTTACCTAACTTATTATATTAACTTAAGTATTATATCTAATCTCATCCTGTAGCCTGTAAGCTATGAATAGTTTTCTTCATGAATTTTTTGCAGCAAATTGTTTACATTATGGACTGTTGTGAAACAAATTCAGTACTGAGATTACATAGATTAGTTGTCTAAGACTCTTTCATTTACATAGTAATACAACTCTTAAAATTAAGGGTAGTGAATTTATTGTAATATTGCCACAAATACTAACTTAAATATGTATTTATCTTCCAAATTTGTAATTAATTTTATGTTTAATTGTTTTGTTTGGCATTTACGAATAGTCACTTGCTAGCCTGGGTAGAGTATACTTTCAGCTCGGTATATTTACAAAGCAATCCTAATGATACACTCTTGTGTTCGAAAAGTGAACGTAACTAATTGCTTGGATGTTTTAGATTACAACATGATAAAGCAAACTTGGCCACGTGACATATATGTTAACTTCAGCAAGTTACTTTTCATAAATACTTTTTGTACTCTTTCAGTTATTATTTCTTAACAAAAAATGTTAATGGGGAACCAAACCTTTGCACGCTATGTTTGCAAAATAGTTACACTAATATCTGGTAAAATTAAAACTATAAATTTGCCTCATCCATTTACATTTTTAAATATTATCACTTGCATTTTCGTCTCGGTGAATTATTTACTAACCCATTCTTTTCATTCTGCTTTACATCTCTCATAGTTTTCAATGTACAATAAAACACTTTAAAGAAGTTTTCCATTTGAACGGGTTTGTGCTTAATAAATAAAACAATTTTTCTTCCGCCTGCATGTATACACTAGAGTAATTTAACCCTTTCTAGTAGTTTTCCTGGATAATAAACATAGTTTATTTCTGTCCTAACACATGTGGCTTAGTGGGGTTTGACTGTGCGCTGCAATGAAGAGTGTGCAACGTTATAAACAACGGACGAGTTTTGCGAGAAATACCTCATCACCGTTAATATTTGTTTTATAATTACAAATTATGCCAAGGATTAAATCCATGTTAGTCTGTGAAAACAAATGTGCCGTTTCATTGCCTACTCTGAAGTTAGTTTCTATTACCATTCCAGGTGTCGGCACAACACAATGGTGCTGTTCCTAGTGTTATGTTTCATCTCCCATAGACATAATTCGTAATGCATAAAACCAATGTTTATTTCTACAGCCAATAACATGTTGCAACTGTAGGTAGTTTTACGTGAACTATATTTTTACTTGACTTTGATTATTTTAATGGGATTAACGTAATCTTGAAATTTGAATGTTTATAGGCCTACTGGATGAAAAATTTTGTGATGTATGTGAGATATACATAAATAAACTGTTTACAAATAATTCAAACTTTCATTTGAGAGACATCCACCCAATTTTGTAAAGTAAAAAGTACTTGCAGTTAAATGAAAACTATTTTAATTTATACATTCTTTCTAAGGGGGGAGGGAGGAAAAACAATAAATTGTAATGGAAGTTTCGTTTATGACAAAATGAGGAATCTTAAAGGATCAGCATTTACATTTGACTGTTGGGGTTTGAATATTGTTTTGGGTTTACAATGTATAATCTTGTAAAGGTAAATCTGTATAATGTAAGGATAACCTTTTTTTCTTACCTACAACTGAGATTCATGGCTTTTGAAAAATATATTTAGTTAAGAAAGTATCACTTAAATTAAAATGTCCATAAGTCAAGACTGATCATTGTAATGCTTTTACTTTACACACTATCTAAAATTTCTCATTACGAAGTCTTTGAAATAGAACTTCTGAATTCTTCAACCAACCTATTATGTTATAGCTGTTTGTCGTGGAACAACAATCACAAGGTAAGAAGGAGCTAATGTTTGCTATGAATTTGGTCTCAGAATAATTCTGTACATAACGCTGCATTATGGAGTCAATTTTGCGTTTGTAATATTGTTAACATATTTGTTACCAAAACAACGCAGAACAATTGAGACTAAAACTTAACTTAGATATTGTCTTGTTTTGCTAGTAAAGGTCAACTATAGCAGACTGCTGGATACCGTCCTATGTCGAGCCGACTTCTGACCCAGTGTGGTGTATGCTGCGATAAATTTTTAAGACGGGCACTTCAACAATAACGATTAAAAAAGTATATTGTAAATTGGTCCTCAAATTTACGGATGTTAAATCTATGAATCTGCTGCGTATATGCTCACAAAAGGTGAACAGATAAAAATAGGGAAAATAGAAAGAAACAGAGCTTAAAAAGCGCTTAGCCTACTGTATCTGCGAATCGCTTACAATGACCACACAGGCTACTACACACCATAAAATCAGCTCAAGTAGAGAAAAATACACATACATTCCGATATATTGAAAAAGTTATAAATACGGCCGGTACAGGAAGGATTGATTGCCTGAGTCTGTGAGTTTGTCAAAGTTGTGATTAGTATTTACGTTAGGGAACGGCTGTGATTTTGATAAGAAAAGGATTGGTTTTGCGGTAAATATAAACGAATTGAAACTAATTTCTCTTTCTAATAGCCTCAGAACAACCTCTCCCCCTAAAGAGAAATAATTATAATTAGAAGACATTCCACTGCTTGCCTTGCTAAAACTCTCAAAATCGGGAATCTTGTGACAAGTATGAGAAATTGTACAGAGTACAAAATTACCGTACTTTTTGCTTTACAGGCGCTTCATATAAGTTGAAAGAGTCCCGTAGAGTCCTGACCGCAGCTCGCCATTTTCAAAACTGTCACTTCTATTTTCCGTGTAATGTCACGACAGCTAAAAGCAGCGAAGGTTACGCACGATTCGCTCTCACAGCAACATAGCAAAGCTTTCACGTAACGACAGATTTCCTCCTTTCACAGTGCAGCTATTGCCTACCAGTGCATTTCTCCAGCATCGGCCCCCTGGACAGGTTATGAGAGGCAACCCAATATGAGGAAGGTATTGAGTTGGAAATGTGCCGGGAGTCGGCGACGTTTACAGCATCTCGTCGAGTCCGTTTGCTGCCCGTCCGTCATCAGCCGACCTACCATCTTGTGGCTAAGCTATAACATGTCATCCGACCGTCGAAGATTCAACGCTACCAACTCACAAATTCGAAATTCGTGCTTCAAATAAAAAAAACGTTAAGTACAACTTTGTAGCAGTGTATTCTAAAAAAAATTACTCAACATGTACCAAAACAAACTCATGGAAACAAAATGCAAGCAGAACAAACCAAAAACAAATAATGCACAGTGTTATTATCAGACGAGAATGAATTTCTTTATCTATGAAATGAAGGGCAAAAAAGTATAACATATGAGTAGAGACATGGAAAATTCGCGTTATTTTCTGACAGCTAACTAGACTCCAAGTGACTATAGGCTCGTTCAACGTCTCCCGCTGGCCGATATTGTCGTGACTTGCCGCGGAGAATGCTTACACGGTATAGAGGCCAGTCTCTGTGAAGACGTAACTCACGTAAATGGCAGCACATAAAAGTTCCTGGCCAACTGAATCGCAGATTATGCTCTGTTATGTATAGGAAAGTGAAGTTTATTCTGCTACCAAATGATAACGAGAATTTTGGATGTCGCTACATATCAGGAACACACTTTAAAAATCATACATGTCCATCTTATCCAATTGTACTGAAAAGCGAAAAACACATATTCTTGGCTACTAATCAAATTAAATATGTTTAGTTTATTATTGCATATATTTTAACTGTCAAATCATGATTATGAGTCTGTCATGTGAAAGTATAAAACACAATTTATTACTGAATGAATACCGAAGTCATGTCAGCTTTTTTAAGTAGATAACTTTTCAGAGGCGGAATCTCGTATTTCAATATAGTAGCAGTTGTGTTATTGTTCTAAATACAAAATAATAGCGGCGTGTGAACTTCTGATTTTAATGAAAACTCAACTGCCAGCCCAATTTTTAAGTAGGTGATTATTAAATTTGTTAATTAAATCTGACTACATATTCGTGTATAACTCGTCAACCGTAAATAGAAACTATGTTGAACTTATTGGATTTTTGTGAACATGCCACGTTTTGAAAGATCACTCATCTTGTAGAAGTTAGTGATTTCATCAATAGTCTCTGTTAAGAACTGCTCTGCACTGCTCTGCATGGAAACATTTGTAATTATATAATTGCATTAAACACTGTCCAACTCTTACAAATTACGTCAGCAGTATTTTCCTCCGATAAAGTATTTTTCGGTTCCATAGTTCTTGTACAAGCGTTTGTCAAAGAAACGATTTGACTATTTTCGCTACTCGCCTAAAGTAAAAATTATTAAAATGATACGAATGAAATAAGTTATAGTGAAAGTAAATGTACGTAGCAAAAGAATGACACATATTTTCTTTCGCGTATTAAAAAAAAATCTTGAATGTACCTAAATTTTGTTTATCGCTAAGTACCTGTATTTTTGTAAACAAAATAATTTTTACGTGAAGTATTAAAGGTGACATTATGTAGCTTAATACATTAACTTTCACTCTAAATAATTTTCTTCGTATCGTTTGTATAGATTTCCCTTTGGGTAAGTAGCGAAAATAGTTAAATCTATACTTTGACTTGTACTTCTACAAAAATGACGGAACCGGAAAAAAATTTTTGTGGAAAATTGCAATCAACATAATTTTTTAAAGTGTAGAAGTGTTGGGTACAATTACACAATTACGAAATGTTCAGTGCAGAACGCTCTTAAACGCTCGAGTCTAAAGAAGCTTCCGACGGACGTACAGATGGAATTATTAGTTGCATCTTCTGTAGTCTTGTTACAGAAGGTTGGAATCGATGAGACATTATTGTGCCTCCAGCTTAAAATTGTCATCATTCAATCGACCATGCGCCATCCGATCACTGAACATCTGACATGACGATTTACAATTACATGACGTTATACGACAGTAGTTTGATCAATGTCACCAACAAACACAGCCGAAGAATTATGTATATGAAATTTCTCCACAAATTGCTCTGTTTTTTTGCAATTTAGTATAAAATAATATTTAAAATCACTGTAGACCGTAGATATTATTAATCAAATAAATGACGAAAATACTAAAGACGGACACACAGTACACACAGAATTTTTATCAGTTGAAAATGTATTGTTTTTATAGAATGAATGTTAAAAGAAACGATGGCGTTAAAAGTATATTTCCATCCGACCGTCAATAAAAGTTAAAGAGATTGCCACGCTATTGACAGACGGATGGATAAAATATTTGAGTTACCAGATTGAATGTTCTTCACGTGATTGACGGAAAGATGACGGATCTATGCGTCTTCCAGATCTCCTCCATGAGGGACGAAGCAAAGTAATGTAAAACATAATCAATCGTTAGATTAAAACAAAACCTCTTAATGCAGGTCCAAGTCTGATACACTGAGTGATGCAGCATAATGTCGCAGACAATTTCCGTTAAAATTACAGTTATATTATGCATGAAGACTTTTTTGGACTATCGCCATTTTGAACTGATTAAATGTTTTGCTATTCCATAAGGCGTGTAATTTTAATTGATAAGCGATCCGAATTCTACGTGAATAAACATTTCTATTAATTTGGCTTGTAGAATAAAAAAATGAAATTCTATAAACAAATAAATAAAAGTAAAATAATTTAACAGACCCATTATTGATGCTCTCTTGCTTACGCACGCAATGTTCGTGAAATATTACTGTACTTGAAGGGGAATATTACAAAATAATTGGTTAAAATCCTTAAATTTTTATTTCTAACTAGCCATAGTGAACATACCTACTTAATTTATGCAGTAATAATGAAGGAACGCTTAGCTACTAAATACAAGGTTAACATTTAACCCCATTTTAGATCATGGGAATATTCCTTGATAGGTAAGACTCGCCCATCAGTTAAACAAAGAAAGCCTATATTAATATTGCTATTAACATTATATCTGGCTCAGAACTTGCGCGATTTGAGAGTCACATGCATTGCCTCCCACTTTCACGTTAGATGAATTTTGTGAAGGAAATCATTAAATGGTTTTATCAAATACAAGAAAATAGTTTTCAATCTGTATGTTTCAAAGGATTTTAAAGTAACAATTTTAAGAAAATAATTACTTAACAACATACAATAATTTACTTAATTTTCAATTTCTCGCACGACTAAATATGGTGACGTTGTCTTTAAAATTTGTAGTCGAATGCAAGTAAATAAGTTGAAATTATTTTTTAGATGTTTCATTTTGAATCTACTACAATGGCAAGTTAGTTTCTACTCATTTTACCTTATCGTACATCGTGTCCTTGCCTTAGCAAAATCACAGTCGGTGCCTAATAAAGATAGATTCTTATCTCAACTTTGATGAAAACATAGTCAGGCCATTCTCCCAGCACTGCTCTCATTAGGTGTATTTTGTATACCTGGGCCAGTTCTATGGTGTGTAGCAGCCTGTGCCATCATTATACGCTATTTGCAGATAGTAAAGTCTTTTGAAGCCTAAGTTTTTTTATAGCTAATACGTACTTTTCCGCATCTTGTGAGCATTCACGTAGCAGATGCACGAATTTCACCCACTAAAATGGAAACTCTGATGGTCAGTTTAAAATAGACGTTTTTAAATAGTTATTGTTGAAGGAGTGGTTCAAAAAGTGATTACGTTACCATGAACAGCCTATACCATGCTGGGTTCCTAATTATCAACATATGGTTCAACATAGGACGATGTCCAGTGTTTTTACGGTAAAACTCATCCTGTAAAATTATATTTTAGAAACTTTTTAACCAAGTTTTGCTCTGTAGTCCTCATTTTGGAAACTGCGTCAAAGCTCTTGGGTGATTTACTGATATTGTTTCACTAAGATATCATCAGACATGAATATATTTTCTAATACCAACCTGGTGTATACTAAGCTACGTTTGACAACATAAACATGCTTAGCTATGCTTTATAGACCAGCAGTAAATTTAGTAAGAATAATATCCGCTATTTAACACACGAATAGGACCCACCACGTTTCGGAGGGTACACTCGTTTTCCATATTTTACTCTTAGGAAATTAAATCTCAATTGAGTAAATCGCAGTTTCAGACTCTGATAGTAATTTCTAGACATATTGGTTGAATGAAGAAAAATTGTATTTAAATCGAAGTATTAGAGCCAAAAATTAACAGTTCTAGAAATATTTTGGTTAAAAACTATTTCTTTCCCTATCTGCTTGTTACTAGGTAGTTTATGTTATTTGCACCTTTCGGATGCTTACTGTCCTGTAAGGCACTATGTTATTATGTTCGCTCATAGTCCTATCTTACACACCTTACACTCACACCTTACAGACAAACACACACACACAAACACACACACACCAACACACACACACACATAATATTTAACGTTTGTCCGTTATACTTAATTGACAAATTTTTTCATACAAGTTGCATTCTAATATGGAAAATCGATTTCATATTATTTTATATATAATTGGTTCATACGCAAGTGTAGGGACAAAAAAGGGCAAATTTGTTTATAGCACCAAAATGTTTCTTGCATGCTTTTGTTAGATTGGTCCTTGGGTTGAAATCAGCGCTTTACTTTAAATTATTTTGTATTTCGGCAATATTTGTATGGCAGAGTTAATTAATTCCTGTAATAAATAAGGGGTTTGAGATTAACTGAAAGGCTTTGAAATATGCCACTGAAATAAAATACTGGTCGTTACTGCGTATAGTTGAACATATGCGATAGTTCATTTTGCGACTGGCAGAGAATCGTCGAACACAAATAGAACGATCACGAACTTATAACAATTAAATTTGTGTAAATTAGAACAGCTCAATTAAACTTACTACACGTTTGCAGAGATCAATTCTGCTATTTTTTTTGTTTGCTTGTACGATGCCTAGCATTACATCAATCAATTCCACCAAGATACCACATCAAAAATTATGATCAATAAAAAAAGGGTATAAGATATTGCAATTCGAAGGCAAATAAAGATACCATGGATCAGCGGTAATAAGTATTCCTATTTGTAGGTGAAGCAATATTGTACTATACACGGTGTTTTTTAACCGTCTTTTACACATCAATATTTTATTATCTTTAAAGGAATAGTCATTAGTATCTATAGAGACCTAGTGAACTTATTGAAATGCGTCGACACAAGTGTGCACTTTACCCTGAATCACCTTATACGTGCCACACTGCACGTGTAACATTTTATGAATATATATTTTTGCAAATGCTATAGAATATCCTTCAGTAACTCACAATTATTTTAAAAAGTATATTATCTCAGTGGATGTATTTTAAATAGTTTAACAGAACCACTGAGATATTTTCATTGCAATTTTTTTTAACAGTTTTGTTTCTAAAAGTTTGAACTTACCGCGTGGCACTTTTTTGTGTTTTACACCATTATATTGAAAGAGTACAGTGGAGAGAATCAATGTAAGCATTTGAGGATGATGTTATGATAGTGTGTGGCAGCAGCAGGGGAGTACACGTGCAGGGAAACACGAGTGCTACCAGAAACCAGCCAATCAGTTC
Organism: Medauroidea extradentata; assembly: GCA_003012365.1. NCBI lineage: Eukaryota > Metazoa > Arthropoda > Insecta > Phasmatodea > Phasmatidae > Medauroidea > Medauroidea extradentata. The sequence continues at coordinate 44,635 of PNEQ01085462.1, read as the reverse complement.
CACGTGTCTTGTAAGTATTATCAGTGAGTTAATGTAATGAAACCAGAATATTATGTTTGATGTTTATGAATTGGTACTAGTGATTGTTTCCGTGGAGAACTGCTCAATTTGCAACGAACCATTTAATCTTAGCTGACCTTTGCAGCCGGAAACTAGTGTCGTTTTGTTTGCTGAAGGTTTCATATGAGATATACGAGCATTTTCACAGAAAGACAAAAAGAAATCAGAACACACACCTCCTATTTATCAGAGAACACAATACAAAGTCATTACTGATAATCAACTATACGGATGTTCTGTAGTAATACTGATATGCATGGGTCTACAGTATATAAGAAATAACAGAGCTGCTGCCAACACAGAAGACACGCAAGAATCAATATGTTGGCTACTAAGATCTGTGTGTTGCTCATGATCTGCTGTGCTGTATCTACAGTCCACAGCTATCGTTATTACGATTCTAGAGCGCCCCAACTAATGCCTCGTGCACCAAGCTGTAAGTACCAGATTTCACAGTTTGTTAAGGCACAAACAAGGATTTTCCAAAACTTTCAACGTTTTCTGTAGTACTTATAGAAGCTTATGCCCTGTTGGTAACAGTATATTTTAATGTCTTTTTGTATAATATTTCTTTAATATCTCTTTACATATATATTTTTTTTAAAATAGAGAGGATGTAAAACGTTGTGTGTGATTGTAAAGAATACATAATATGTTTAGTATGTTTAAAGATAAAAATTTATCGATGTAAGGGGTGCACTTTGCTTTGTTGTCATGAAATTACCACCAGAGGCAAACATTCTTGTTTCGGAAAAACCACCAAAAAACACTTGTTTTTTTTAAGTTATTTACCGGTGAAGACATACTTTTATTAACCAAAATCGACATATCATGTCATTTAACTTGCAAAGATTGCATGCACAATCCATGCATGATGTCGTTAAAAATAAAAAAAAAAAAATAATGTTTTTGATGTCTATTTTTTCAGTTGTCACTAAAGTATAAATGTGTGAAGTTTTACAGTAAATAATAGTAAATAATAACACTCACACACACAAACACACACACAAAAACACACATATATATATATATATATATGTGTATATATATATAGAATGAATTGTAAAATCATGTCACATTGAATCTGCATGTTTATACTACTTACAGTGCATATATTCAGTCGCTACCGTTCAGCTCTGAAAGTAATTTTGAAAAATAACTCTTAATACAGACTTCCAAAATCATTCTCTTAGTGTATTAAGAATTGCTGAACAATTATATAGCAAAGGGATACTAGGCCCCTTCATATAGGGTTTGCTGTTTAACAAATAAATCAGGATACAGAGACTGTGTTTTACGTTTTACACGTTTACACTGCACATGTTATCTATAAGTTGACTTTTTAGGACACATACGGCGTATCGTTCGCAACTTTTGTAATCTTTGAAGTCACTTACTTAAGATAATACCTATTTTCTCGTCAGCTGTTTACTTCACAGGAAATTGGTAAAGATTTTCGACCGTACCTTTTCGTGTTATCAAAGCTGATATGTTCACTTAGTCAAAAGTTATTGAGAGAAAACATATTAATCTGAGGTAGTAAGGATCGATCACCCTTAAATTAAAAATTCTTAATTCTATAATGCCAATATCTCTAACTGAATTAAGTATAATATAATATTATTTTATTTCAGACAGCTTTAATGTTTACAAAACAATACTCGATAGCTTCGTTGTTCTGATATATAAACACACACACTCACATTCGTGCATGGATTTCATTTGATAAATTTTGTTTCGCAGTTACTAACAATGATTTTTCACAGGCGTTATACAACTGATGAAACTTTACGTTGAGATGGGATAATGCGTTAAAGCAAACTTGTATCGTCAATTTTTGAAACTAAACAGTACTTGGTGTCACGAAAGAAGTAACACGAGTCTTCAAAAGTTGTTCTTGATGGAGATAATTAAACACCAAATTGATTTAGAAATAATTATTGATTTTCCTACCTTAAATGTACTTATTTTGATATGAATGTGATATGATAATTGTTGCCGCAACGGACTTTGACATTTTCTTCATAGTTACAAAACCTTATCGTGTATCTCAGACAAATTTAAGCGATACATATATTATTTTTCGTTCTCAGAGACAGCAATTACGTTAAATGTGAGAACTAGGTCTTCAATCTTTAAGCGAAGGAAAACGTTTAATGCGAAAGCACATTAACTTAAAATATATCATTTATTTAATTTTTCGTCGCATATTTACACCACAACTTTAACAAAATATGTCGAAAAAAATTATTTTATTTTCAAACAAAACTCAGTTATAAAACCGGTAGAAAATATAATTTACGTGAGCACCAAAAATTAATCAGGTAGTATTTCAAGCAATGGATTGCTAAAAGTCATACAGAAAGTAATACGTAACTTTATTTTGAAAACTTCCAGCTTCGTAACAGCAAAATCTTACATAAATAATATGACAGTACTCCTATTACTAATAACATACTAATGGCATAACAAATTCTAAAGCAGAATATTATTTTATTGTTTTATACACCTTATGTTTAACGTGTGGGTTTTTTGTTTCGTATGTAATTTTATACATTAACCGTTCCTATTTCGTTACGTATATCATGCTTGCACAAATAAAACACTGTACATAGTTATTTTTAATCAATACATTTAAATTAGCTTGTCCTTCATTAACTCCTTAATTCAATCGGAATACTGACAGTTTTTTCTGTATTTATTACAGAAACATTTAAGAAAAAATATCTTGATGCAACAGTTGCCGTTTCTTTATTGCTTTTGTAGTTAACAACAAATGTTAAAAAAACGTTTACCACGTTAAGAAGAATTAAAAAAAAAAATCAGCTTACTTCTTAAATTGGAGGATTCCTTGTGTCAATTAAAATATTTTGGAACACAGCCGTTGAAATACAATTTTCATATATTTTAATTTGTATACAAAATTATGAGAAAAATAATAATATTATGTTTTTTTTAGTAACTAGACATAAGTTTCAAAAAATGATTAGTGACTTGAAACAGTCATAAATTCTTAGTGTTCAAATTTAAATGCCCTTTACTTGAGAAACAATTATTAATATAATTCAATTAGGTGTTAAAATGATGCCAACGTAGAAGTGTTCGTAGAAAAATGCCAAGATCGTGTTCCATTATTACGAATGTTTGTTGCAGGCTGTACGGAACCCGTAGATCAAGGGACTGGTACATCAGGTGGGACACTTAAATGGTTCTTCGACAAATATACCGGCAAATGCAAGAGATTCCTATACAATTCACCAGGAGGCAACTGCAACCGATTCGATAGCGAGATAGCATGTATCATAATTTGTTTGCAGAAGTAGTTTCTGTAAAGGAAGGGGAAGCACAAAAAAATAAACCTATGTCGCTGTGTAATAGTAAATATTATACCTCGCTGGGTGCCTATGCAATGATTAATCTGTAAAAAAAATTATTAATTAATAAAAGTAAACAAAAACTGTGCTGTTGGTTTTACTGTTACTATTACTCTCGTTGTTGGTACTGAATTGAAATTATTACCACATGGAAGAGTGCGAAGTTTGGTTTCACAACCAAAAATGTATGCAAAGAAGTGTGAAAGTTTGCAAATTTTATTTTGTATCAACGTTTATATTTTGCAGAGGGGGCTAGCTAAATAATACTGTTAGTGACGTAATTTAGCACAATAGCGAATACATTTCGTCACCCTAATTGTAAAACCTCGTAACTCCATTTTGTATGGCTGCAGAAAGAAAGAGAGAAAAATCAGTTAACATTTTCTGTGGTGAAATAAAATATTATTTTCCATAACATTATAATAAAATAACTCTGTATATTTACTTTTGGAGTTATGAGGTTTTACAATTAGGGTGACGATTTGTAACTCAGTTACGTTACTCACTATTAAGATAAAATTTAAAGTTAAGACAATAATTTTCCAAGTGCTTAAAATTATTGCTCACAACAGAAACAAAGCTAGGCATTTTTACTGTTACCATGATGAATGTTTATCGAATAACGGAAATCGTACGCGTTATAACAACAACTTTGCAGACTATTTGTTTGTTAGAAATTACTTAATTGTATTAATTTTAACAATTATGATTGTTGATATGTGTAAATGAATGCAATGAGGTCTGTGATAATTGACTTGCGTAGATAATTATTGCAGTTTATCTTCACTCTTTCATCAGAATGTTGCGATAAATCTGTTCCTATTCAGGCCACTCACATGTGCTAAAAAATTTCGAGAACTGCGGTAGGATAACGTACGAAATGTCATTGGTTCTGTATTGTAAACGAGTGTTATCATAGATCGTCTTCGATCGGAACAGTGCGACAAATGGTATTCTTAATCAGGTCTCTGAAGTGGACATTCACTGGTGACTGTTGATGTGTGGAGCCACGTATACCAACCGTGGATAGAAAGAACGTTATCTATCAGGTCTCGTGTAAGAGCGTCCGATTATTTTTTTTTTATTGCAGAGCTACAAGTCATTGTGGTAATATATATTGCGTTAAAGAACTCGCATGATCTGCCTAAAGATTTCAGGTACGACAGGACAGGGAATGTAAACAGTTGACGGCTTACGAGCTTCGTTATACGCGGTTTCCTTCCTTATCTCCGTAGCAGCTGCTTCTCTATAGCATTGTATTAATATGTCCACTCCAGCGACAGCAAAATTATATATGGTTTTGTGATGCCACTATACTTGTGAAGTACGAGTTCTAGATTTTTAAATTAAGTAGTAATATTAAATTCAGAGCATAAATAAAAACTGCTAATAAAACCAATTTAAAGTAAACGAGCTTTAACATATTTGAACTTAATATGATTTTTACTTAAATAAAAATGGATATTGGACAATTTAAGGATTTTTCGAAATTCAACATTTAAGAAGATGAAAAGACCTTTAATCTGTTTCCAATTAACTATCGATATCTTCTTGAACTGAGAATAATTTCTTGACTCAAGAATTTTTTCTCTTGAATAAAGAAAAAAACGTCTTCTTCAAAATAGTATTCTAGGTTAAAGATTTTTTCTCTTGAATCAAGTTAACTTTTTTATCAGTGTATAACTAAATTTTTTTGTGCGAAAAGACGAACTTATTATTTTTAAATCATGTACTAAAATATCATTCGATTTAAATTTTTTTGGGTTATGTTACATTAAGCATACTATGACGGAAAATATTATAATTTTATTTTAGAGTTGATTGATACATATTAAAATATAGTTAGTATTTACCTTGCTATGTAGATTCCATAAGTGTGTTTTAATGTAAATTTGTCAGTTTTCTTGACGTAACTCAGCCTGCACGTGTATTTTTATGAACGGTGTTGTTTAATGCTCTGTATCTCGAATACTGGCTAACGGTTTTTACAGCTGCTACGAAATAACAGGTAGAAAGACCTAGACCCGCCTAGCCCCTTCCCCACTTCTCTATGAAATACCTTTTCATTGGCTAAAATTATCCCAGGTAACTCAGGTATATAAATTATCTTAAAATAGCAATAAATAGGCATCTATGCACATAATTTAAATAATATTCTACAACTTCCTCAAATTGTAGATGTCTTATTAAATATTAACTTATTTGGTTGTTAATTATAGTAGTATATTTCGATTTGTAGTTTTTTTGTTTATCAATGTAACATAGAATCTTACGTTTTTCAAGTAATTAAAGTGTAAATTTTACTAAATAGCTCAAAATTGTACATAGTGATTAAAAAAATTCGGATTCGAGTATATATGTTTTACATTATCAGAAAGAAGAGATTTCAACGAACAAAAACTTCGTGACTTTTTTTTAAAAGCTGATATTTTGAAGCGAGAATTTTCGATTGAAAATGAGTTTTTTTTTCGATATTAAGTCAAAATAGGGTGAAAAAATAAATATATCAAATCAAAAAAATTACAGACAAAAAAAAGGTAAATTTTCACCAAAATTTCATGGAATTTTTTTTTTTGAATAAGATAAAAATAAAAAACCGAAAACTTGATTATTTGAATTTTTCACATAAATTTTGAGGTTATGTGAAAAAAATGTAATTACAAAAGTTGTAGGTCTCTTTATTACCTACAATTTTTTAATTTAATTTTTTTTCCATAGGACTTGTAGTTTTGCCGGAAATCGAGATACACCGTTTTTTACCCTAAAAACTCACCCCCTACCACTTCCCGACCTCAGATCGTCCGTAAATTATTTTTCTTTTCATTTTTGTTATATTCTCGTCCTTTTTTAACGGGTTTCATCCTACTATAATTTTTTTTCACTTTATACCATTTTCAAAATTATCGACCCTGGTCTAATCGAGACGTGGTGTTGTACAACCTCTATGACCCCTGGCCAAAAATATTTAATTTCTTTTTAATTAAATTTTATTTTCATGAATTATTTCTACGTTACATGACGCAGTTGTTGGTTACTCGGGTCTAAATTCCGGGAGGTTCTGAGCTCGAATTCCATTAAAATCTGCGTGCAAACTTTCTCTGACACACAAAAACTACAAGACAGATAGAATTAGTGCAATTTACATAGTCGTTTAAAATGAGTAAAATTGCAGTTCGCTTTCCACTTAGGTTCCTCTACATCAGCTGACATATCGTTGGTATACCGCCAAAAGTGATTAAGTCATAAATGCTATTTTGTTAAAAAAAACCCTATTAAATGGTAGATATTAACAAAAATGTGGTAAGTTGCTATACTGTGACACAGCAGTACGAAACGACGAATATACTTAAATTTTGGGCAATTGTTCGTGATGAACATATACCTATTCCTAGCATTTCTCAATTTGACTTGGTCACTTTTGGCACTAAACCGAAACCGCGAAACTATTACCCACTGGAACTTTGTAATGGCAAAAAAGTTCAAGTGAGTGTTTTGAAAATATAATATAATTAAGGGCACAGTCACCAATGGTTGTGCACAGGGTAAATCAGATGTTTTTTATTCGATTAACCTCTTACCTTAGGTGCCTGTAGCTACCCCACAACGTCAAGTTGGCAGGACATTAAATAAGGCCCAGGCGAACTCGCTGTTAGTGGTAGTGACAAACTTAAGACTGCTTTTCGCGTGGACAGCTATAGCAACTTATCCTGCTGCAGAGTTAACTCAACTAGTAGCTTGGAAATTCTAACACTTGATGACTGACGTACTAATCTTGTGTACAATGAGGTTTTAAAATTAAAGTAAATATTATCAGTTGCGAATAATACTCGCGAGCAAAGTCACGGGGGACTGCTAGTCTTAATAATCTATATCTATATACATAAAAATGAAAGGTGACTGATTGACTGACTGACTGACTGACTGACTGACTGACTGACATATCAAACTGCAGCCCAAACCACTGGACCTATAATCGTGAAATTTTTTGTGGGGGTTCCCTTCAGGTCGTAGGCGAGCACTAAGAAGGGATTTTTCAAAATTGGACCTCTAAGGGGGTGAAAAGGGGTGAATTGTGTTTCCGAGGAAACGTCGATAGAGCTCGAACCCGACGGCCTATCATCGTGATTTTTACTTTAATAGGACACTCGTAAAAATGCATATTAGCCAATTTAAGGATTTTTCGAAGTTTAACTTTTAAGGTGCTGAAAAGACGTTAAATGTCTTTACAGTCAACTATTGATATCTATCGAACCCTTCGGGATAGAGAGTTTATATTCACTTCAAAATATTGCTTACGTAAATACCCAAAAAGAAGTTTTAGGTTTTTTTTGAAATTCGACCCCCAGGCAGTAAAAAGGGGCAAAATGTGTTTTTAATGACTCGTCTGTATCTTTGAAACACAATTGGCTATCGTCGTGATTTTAACTTTAATTGATTACTTTAACAAATGTCTATGACAGGACTCAAAATCGTTTCGAATTTTTTTATTTAAAGGGGTGAAAACACGTGAAATGTGTTTTCGATTATCCTTCCATATCTGTCGAATCAATCGAGATATCGAAGTGCTCTTTGCTTTAAATTGGTGCTTTTGTAAATATCCCAAGTACCATTTAAAATATATTTTCCGAATTCGGCCCTAAACTGGTTAAAAATGGGGTAATATGAGTTCTCGACTCACATTCGATATATATCGATCCCATAGTTTTTTATATAGAGACGTGATTTTTGTTTAGGATAAATGCGTACTCAAATACCTAAAAAGTAATTTCAGGAATTTTTGAAATTCGCCACCTAAGGATGTGAAAAGGGGTGAAAAGTGGTGAAAAGCGTTTTCAATTAATCGTCTATATATCTGGAACCCAGCGGGCTAATGTTGTGTTTTTTACGTCCATGAGATACCAATAAAGTATTCTAAAACGTGATTTAAAGGATTTTTCGAAATTTACTCTCTTAAGTGGTGAAAAGACCTTGAACTTGTTTTAGATAAATCCTCGATATCTATCGAACCCGCCGAGATATACAATTAATTTTTGCTTCAGGATGATGATTACAGAAATTACTGCAAAACAGTTTTCAGATTTTTCGAAATTCGATTTCTCAATACTGTGCAGGGGTGATATTTGTTTTTTTAGTGTATGATCGATTTTAATTCAACTGAACGGGCTAGCGATGTGATTTACACTTCAGTTGGATAGTTATACAAATGTATAAGATGTAAATTTAAAATATTTCGATATTCGACAACCAAAAGGGTGAAAAAACACAAAATTTGTTTTCCATAAACCCACGATATCTATTTAACCAGTAGCGATATTGAGGTGGTGTTCGCGTCAGAGTGATGCTTACGTAAATATTTAAAAAAATACGTATGTATTTTTTTTTATTTGTAAGAAACGTAATTATTAAGAATAAAACTTAGTTGGTCAATAATCAAGACAGACAATCCGAAAAGCAGGAACGAGCAGCGAGAAACAACTTATACAGGAGTTTCACTACAGTAACCTATCGAGACGTGGTGTTGTACAACCTCTATGAGCCCAGGACACATTTTTTTTTTCAATATATTTTATTTTCATGATTTATTTCGACGTTACGTGACGCAGTTGTTTGTCACTCAGGTCTGAATTCCGGGAGGTTCTGGGCTCGAATTCCGTTCAAAGCGGCGTGCGAACGTTCAATTCTGACACATAAAAACTACAAGGCAGATCGAATTAGTGCAATTTACATGTAGTCTTTAAAATGGGTAAAATTGCAGTTCGCTTTCCACTTAGGTTCCTCTGCAATATCAGCTGACATATCGTCGGTATACTGCCAAAAGTGATTAAGTTATAAATGCTATTTCGTTTAAAAACAGTATTAAATTGTAGATATTAACAAAAATTTGGTATGTTACTCTACTGTAACACAACAGTACGAAACGACGAATAGACTTTAACTTGGGCAATTGTTCGTGAACAACATAGGTATACATATTCCTAGAATTTTTATAATTTTTTCTCATTTTGACTTTGTTACTTTTGGCAGTAAACCGACGATATATCATCTCACTAATCTCAGGTTTGGGGCACCAAATACGTTTCCGCGAAACTTTGTAATGTCAATAAATTTAAAGTGAATATTTTGACAATATATAATTGAGGGCACCGTCATGAATGGTTGTGCACAGGGTAAACAGATGTTTCTCATTCTATTAATCTGTTACCTTAGGTGTCTGTAACTACCCCACAACGTCAAATAGGCAGGGTTATAAATAAGGCCCAGGCGAAGTCGCTGTTAGTGGTAGGGTCAAACTTAAGACTGCTTTTCGCGTGGGCAGCTATAGCTACTTATCCTGCTGCAGAATTAGTTCAACTAGCCGCTTGGACATTCTAACACTTGATGACTGAAGTACCAATCTTGTGTACAAAGAGGTTTTTAAATTAAAGTAAATATTATCAGTTACGAATAATACTCGCGAGTAAAGCCGCGGGGAACTGCTAGTATTATATAAAATGAAGTATCCTGACACTCACTCAGACACTCATCGACGCACAGGCCAAACCGCTGGACCTAGAACCATGAAATTTTGAGGGAAGCTTCCACTTGCCCCGTAGGTATCCACTAAGAAAGGATTTTTCGAAATTTTATAATTAAGGGGATGAAAGGTGTTTTAATTAATCATTGATATCTCAGTAACCGGGAATGCTACCATAAATTTTTTAACTTCATAATATTGCCCAAAGAAATGCATATTCGCAAAATTTTCGATTTTGCGAAATTCGAAAGTTAAGGGGGTGAGAATCCGTAAAATGAGTTTTTCATTATTCCGTGATTTCTCCTAAACTATTTCAGATAGTGAGGTGGTTTTTTTAAATGATGCTTAAGTAAATATCTAAAAAGTATTTTTACAATTTTTCGAAATTCGTTCTTGAAAGCTCTTAAAAAAATATAACGTGTTTTTTAATTAATCTCTTAAACCTGTGGAAGTATTGAAATGGTATTTGCTTTAATATAAATCTTACGTAAACATTAAAAAGTAATTTCAGGATTTTTCGAAATTTGTCCGTGAAAGTTGTTAAGAATAAAATGTGATTATGAAGCTAATGTAAATATCTAGAAATCTAATTCAGGTTTTTACGAAATCGAAAATTAAGTACGTGAAAAGCAGTTAAATGTTACAGACTCCCGAAAAAAAGAGAATGATCACGGATAAATAATTCAACAGTCGTTTCTTTATGCCAACCTACTCATAAATAAAACTTCTTTGTACTGTAGCCTGTACATACGAAAAAATTATCACGGCCTGCCTTTAAGCATTAACTCAAGTATCGTATAAAGTTTGTGGTGTGGAAGGGGTGGGGTTACGGGTTCGTATCCCATGCAAGACTTTGCGATAGGAATTACTATGCCGTCATACGAGCATATTGCGCGCGCTCTCTACACTGAGCCAAGACAGTTGATTATAGTTCATTGTTATTGAGTACGCTAGCTGTTAAATGCCTTCATCACATATTTTATCCAGAGTTGCTGTTTATATTACATAGTTTCACGCGGGCAAAGTCGCAGCCGGCAGGCTAGCAAGTGATAAAACAGAGTACGTTAGTTTTTCTATCACTGCTAACGAATTGTATTAACAAGTAATTACAATTTAGTGCAAGGTAATTTGTGCATAAAATGGGTTTTACAAGCATACAGTTTTAATTAACTCTCCAATACAAATTTTATAATCCGAACAGAAAGAATTTTTACATCGGGGTGCAGCGAAATCTTAAAATTCTTAAAACTACACTTAAAACTACATATAGTCCATAGGCATGAAATGCTCAACCGAAAAAACTAAGTACAATAAGTAAGCCATGCATCAGAATAAATTTAGACGGTATCCGGTGTTCCATGGAACAGTGCATATGACATAGAATGGCGGCCATGGGGGCGTTGTGTTCCCCAAACCCGAACGTTGTGACTGTTAACTTTACCATTAGTATAAAATGTTGCTTCGTCTCTAAAAATTAACCTCTTCGACAGGTTTTAGTCACTGTCCTTTCTTGCCAACATGTCGGTGCAAAAGTCCGATCGTCCTGCATAATCTCTTACAGTTAGTGCCATGACCAGTCGTAGTCTGTATCGTTTCATATGCAAGTGTTTAAGCAAGAAGTTGGAAAGGGTGTTTGTGGGATGTGCAGCTCACGACTTACTCGACGGAATGAATTTGATGGGCTTCGCTGGAATTTTGTTCGCACTGTTATCATATGCCAACCCGACAGCGCCTCGGTAACAGAAGAATGCGGCCAGGGGAGTTTTGTAAGCACAATACTATAAACGACCGGCGGAGCAACGCAACACCGAGCTGCTTGAAATTCCATTGCGTCGGGGAAAAAATTGGGATTGTTCTGGCATGGGGAAATCGCAATTGCAGCAGGGAAAGCTCCACCCTAACGTCATAAGGGGCCAATCAAAGGGCTGGAAAAAGGTGACAAGAGGTGGAGCGCGAAGAGTGGTGGAAGGTTACCGATGAGAGGCACGAGGAGTCTCTCTCGTGCGGTGACGGGACCAAGAGGTCCTGGTTCGTGACCAGCGGGGACCCAGCCACGTGGACTTCTACTACGACTACGGCGTCCGGCACACTGGTGAGCATTAAACTGCTTATTAAAGAAGCAGAGCAATCCTGGTCCTTAGCTACTGTCGTGCCCTTCTGTCTATTCCTTCCTTCTATTATTATTTTTACTGTATTTATGTATTAGTGTTCCTAGTAGTTATTAAAGAGTGATAGGCCCACCTACAACTTGATCTATTCTCGTACTCTTACCTTTCAGTCTAATTATATTTCCTTGGTTCTCGAGCATAAGCAAGAGGCCATAAACTATAAATTAGAACACTGGTGGAGGCGCTATCCGAAACCCTAACCTCCCGCTGCCTAAGCGAGGCTTACCCCTATCTACTGCTCACTCCTACCTATTACTAACCCTACCCACCACTTACCCCACCACCTACTTCGCGTACTTACATCCGAGACCATTTTTACCGCTTTGCATCCGCTCTCAATCTCAGGGGCTTTTGTAGATGTAGATAGTGATATATGATTTAGTGGCATTCTGTATTGCCATTAACTGTAACTCCAAACACAGCAGTCAAACTTTTCATACAGAACAAACACATTCACTCAAATAGGATAACAACAGATGGCTGTTAACACACACGGGTAGAAATTTAAAACTTTTATGTATCTTTTAATAGCCAACCAAAGACCTACACACATACCACAACAACCCAGGCAGTCACGAAAACGCAGACACACCACAAGTAAACAGACCAACCACAAGCAATTATCTACAACAATTACAGGAGACACCCACGTACGAAACACCTATTTTATTTGCAAACATACACACATGTCAAAACACTTTAGAATACAGTCAAGTCGATTACAACAACTCAGGGGAAAATATTTTTAATTTGGAAACAGACCACCAACAATTAAGACAACATGAAATGGCAGACGAAAAACGACCCTTGCAGATAGTTGTACAACCCACACATATAAGAACAATCTGGGGCAAAGAAGGTGAGGATATAGAGGAATTTTCGGACATTTTCAACAAAAGTAGTGAAATCAATGAGTGGTCAGAAAAACAAAAAAATTAAAAGATTAGAGATTCACTTAGAAGGAGTCGCTAAACACGCTTACTATAATTTAATCGCACAAACAGAAGCTCAAAACTTAACATGGGATAACATACAGGCACACATGACAGAAATTTTTGCCACAAAAAGAGAAAATGAATTGAAGTACAAAATGCAGTTATATAGTAGGAGACAAGGAATTGAAGAACCCGCAGAAATTCACATTCAAGTGATTTTGTACCTAGCACGGAAGGCAAAGATACATTTAGGGCGAGGAAGATACCATAAACGTATTATGGGATTCATTCTTACTCTCCACAGTAGACAAATTAGGTCCAATTAATAACATGTCACTGGCAGACATGAGAAATAACGTAAAGCGAATTGAAGAGGCAAACGTTAGGTACAAATAACATATTCACAAATTACAAAAACAAAATAGGGACTTAGCAGAAAAGCAGAACTAGAGGAAATAAAACAAGAGATCTCCAAATTAAGTATTAAATTACATGGTAGGGAAAAGGACAACACCGACGAAAATGAGAAACAAGAAACCAAATAATACAACCTGAAAAACAAGAAACCAAATAATACAAACTGAAAAACAAATAACACAAGTTTAAAGAAAACAGACATAGCAAACAAGAGCCTAGTTACTCACAAGCCAGACGTCCACACTACACTCACTCTCCACAACACAGGGTGCCAGCCTACACAGCTGTACCATTCACAGTAAATCCACTTCAACCAATATATTACAGGCAAACTAAACAACTGTACAACCACCGCCATAACAAACAAAAAACATGGGACACAGGATGTAAAATTCTCCCGCACACCCTGCCCTACAAAGTACTCGAAGGGAGGACTACAGAAAAAACAAACATTATCAAAATATGCATACGCACAAACGGCTACTAAAATAAGTAGGCCGGATAAAAATTGTTATTCTGTTCTACCTCTACAAATCAAACAACACTACCTACTCACATCCACAGGCAGAAAATGCCCAGAAAACATGAGGTAACATTATAATTAAAGTTTCATGTTTAGTATAAAAAATTTGTATTTGTTTAATGTTATCTTGTAATTGTAGTATGTATTTATAAGTATTTGTCATGTGAGAAAAGAAAAACCGAATTAATAAACGCGGCGCGGAGACGGTGACCGGTGGCAGCCATTGTCTGCGAGCTGGCCTGTGATTGGCCAAGGGCGTTTAGGCGGGGGATTGATGGCGCCCAGGTGCGGCCATAGGTAAGCTCTCTCGAGAGAAACTCGGTAGGAAGCCACGGAGGCGACCGGACCACGTGTCGCGAGGACACAGCACAGTGAGTGCTTTGCCTGACCAGCTGAGCCCGAGAAACTGGGGTTGGTCCGGCAACTGTGCGTCTTGGGTCACGACGTTTTTAAATAATATTTAGTAAATTGCAAACGCGATAGTCTCTTGGAAGAAAGGGCGTATAATTTACGGTAAAGCGGACGATAGATGCACACTCGTGAGCCGTCTCTCGTGCGCACCAAGTTAATTGGCCGTGTTTCATTTCTGAAACTAGAATTCACTTTAAATTTGACTTGTAAGGTTACGATAAAGAACCAAAATATACCAACTGGCGGGTAACATATGTTTACCCAACGTTAGGGACTAATCGCGTACGTGGACTTTAATCGGTACGCGTAGGACCTGTAATACGACCCTGAGGTACTGATTGACGCGGACGGGCAACTGGAGAACAATAACGTCGTCTTAAGAGTACTGGCCTGTCTTCGGCGACGAGGGTCTCTAGTTCAACTTCGAGAGGCGGCACCAACATCATCACAACTGAGAAAGGACATTGGCTGACCCATCCTTAGCTGCCTGATGGCCAGTGAGTCAATCCATCTCCACAGCTGAATGAAAAGGGACGGCGGTAAGCGTCATCTAATCTGGCAGCAACGTGGTGAGGGACGAACATAATATTTCAACAGCCGTCAATCGAAAACCCGGAGGAGATCCTGAGGAGCAGACGGCGAAGAAGACAGCAGTTCGACGTAGTTTTTGTTTGTGTTTTCGTGTTCCCCTTAGTAGTGCATGCCACACATTTTCAGGTGCCAAGGATGGAGACCAGGTTCCAGGTGGCAAGCAAAACAAAAGGTAATGATCTTTCTACATGGGACCAGGAGCCAATGACGGTAGTTAACAAAGGGCCGATCATGGATAGTTCAACTGATGGTGAGATGGGAGATAGCACGAATACCGGTGCTATGTGTAAAAGTCGTGAAGACAGTAGTAGCGAGTTAAGGAAAATCGATCCCAGACAGCTGTCGGACAGCGAGTGGATTTTCGAATCGAGAGCAAGGAAAGCGAGTTTTTAAATTGGCGGACGGACGAGAAATGCTGAACGCGATATTTGTTAAAATGGAGAATGTCTTTGCAAACTTCAGTAGTAGGTTAGATACTATGGAAGCTAAAATAATGCATAGTTTGACGGAAAGGCAAGGTGAGTGGACCGCGAAAATAGAGACTAACTAGTATGCAGAGTCCACAGGTAGAAACGCGTATTACGGAAACGCTAGGAGAATCGGGTCAGGACAAGAATGATCACAACGATAACGATTCACGTCAGATTAACGACGAAACGGGTAGAGCGGGTGTTGAAGGCGAGATAAACATGAACGACCTTGACCAAATAGCCGAAAACGGAGTCAAGCGCCTTACAGATGAAAGTCAGAGTAGTGGATTTGCTAGTGGGGTTCGACACGTCCACAGTGAAAGGGTTGGTGAGGAGCAGGCAACTAGTTTCCGTGGCAGATTTTTTCAGCAGAGTCCAGGAGTACTAGGAATCTGGGATCTGTTCTCGGTGGAAAGAGAAGCGAGCATGATGCATGCTGAGAGTTTTCAAAGCCTAGACACGAACTCGGTACAGCGAGGGCGGTTTATCAATGGGATAGCTAATCATCAAATGACAGATATATCGAAGTTAAACTTTGAGAGATATGTTTCTATTAGGGAGGAGCATTTGTTTTCAGGCAGTAGGGAACAGCTCGTTTGGTTCACGTCAGTAGGACGTCAGAGGCGCACTGAAAATTACGTGGTTAAAAGTAAATTTGCTGTCAACGAGCGCGAAACATGTTGGGGTAGAGAACAGGTAAGACTACAGATGAGCTTGTGCACTGTAGGAACATGCAAGGTGAATGGTATGCCACGAGCTGACGGGAAAGTTAGTGCAGCAGAGGACTGCCGAGGAAAATATATAAGAGAGTTATCTTTGCGCTGAGAAAATGTAGGAATTGTGCTGCAAGGGCGCAGAGACGAAATTTCGTCTAGGCGACAGGCCACTTTACGGCGGGAGACAGTCGGGTGCCAGGTAGCTGTGGCTGGGCGAGGCCCAGGTAAGTTTATTGTGTCCAGTAAGTGCACCCTCGCGCGGCACAAACACAATATGCGGCGGCATGAGATCTTACCACCGAGACGGCTTAGGACACCGAGTACGTTGTGTCCAGGAAGGACGATTTTGCACCGCACCAGTAAAGACGCGCAACGACAAGATTTCTGCCAACCTAGACAACTTAGAAAGACGAGAAGTTTACGACCGGTCGTAAACCAGGAGATGGCAGGTTTTAAAGATTTTGCATGTGGAATGTTCAGATGCCGCCCGCGCCGAGTGGAGGTAATTGTTTGGTTACCCGGGGATGTCCGACCGAGATCTGGAATAGAAAGGGTTCGGAAAACTACAGTTGTACCTGAAGGTAGAAAGGTCGTCGACCCGCTCTGGTCCCCAACAAATAACTTGCTTGCTTCCTGGAGACCACGTAGAGAGAGAAAAGTGTAAAAACCAGTGTGGCAGGCACGAAAAGTGTCGAGATAAAGAAGGGGCAATTTGAGTTCAGAAAAATTGAGTAGACATTGTAATCTATTTGTAAATATTAGAGAGTATTTATTTTGAATTAGACTTCAGAATGTATGAATTATTAAAATTAGAGACAAATACAATGGTGGCGAAAACCGAAAGACTTCATCTTGCAGTTTCGTCATTCGATTTAAGGGTTATGTAAGATGCTAAAAATCGTAGTAACGTTATAATTAAAGTTGAATATTTAATATAAAAAAATTGTATTTGTTTAATGTTATCTTGCAATTGTAATATGTATTTATAAGTATTTGTAATGTGAGAAAAGAAAAACCGAATTAATAAACGCGGCGCGGGAGATGGTGACCGGTGGCAGCCATTGTCTGCGAGCTGGCCTGTGATTGGCCAAGGGAGTCTATAGGCGGGGGTTGCTGGCCGGTGCGGCCATAGGTAAGCTCTCTCGAGAGACACTCGGTAGGAAGCCACGGAGGCGAACGGACCACGTGTCGCGAGTACACAGCACAGTGAGTGCTTTGCCAGACCAGCTGAGCCCGAGAAACTGGGGTTGGTCCGGCAACTGTGTGTCTTGGGTCACGACGTTTTTACATAATATTTAGTAAATTGCAAACGCGATAGTCTCTTGGAAGAAAGGGCGTCTCTCGTGGGCACCAAGTTAATTGGCCGTGTTTCATTTCTGAAACTAGAATTCACTTTAAATTTGACTTGTGAGGTTACGAAAAAAGAACCAAAATATACCAACTGGCGGGTAACAACACTAAGCAAAAATAAAAATAGCATCACTAATCCCATTTTGAGACAAAACAAGGAAAACCATGGAAAAATTGAAGTAAGAAAACTCGGAAGAAAACAGTAGAAGAAAATTGGCGACAGACGAGAAAACCAGACAATACTACACATCCAGAAAACAAAGTACCTACAGCAAACAAATCAGAGCACATAAAGTTTGGCTCAAAACCACAGTTTGCCAACACATGTGCACTATGCATGTACGACAGACATTTCGCAGATAATTGCAAACTCTTCCCAAATTGAAAAATACAGTGGAAAACAAACATAAGTGACAGATTTATAAGAGCTAAGAAAATACATGGCGTAGGTATCCAGGAAAAATTAAAAAAAAAAAAAAAAAAAACCACAAAGGAAACCTAATGAAGGAGGTTTAACTAAAACAGTTGAAATCAGAAGAAAACAAAGCACACAATACACACACTCAAATTAATGGCAAAGAGGTGAACATAATGTATATTACTTCAGACATTATGGAAACACCGAAAATTGTTATACACACAGGTAAAGATAAATTGTTAGCCCTATTAGGTACAGGATGTATCAAGTCATGCATAGCAGAAACAATAGTAGATCCACAAAAGTTTAAGTTAATTAATCAAGACATCAAACTCATGGCAGCCACAGAACAACTTCCATCGCCCAAACACTATGTCACTCTAACTTTCCAAATAGAAGGTCACGGTTAGACCCATGATTTTATAGTAATAGAAAATTTATAGTCTGACATAATCATAGGATACGAATTCATATTAAAACACAGAACGATTCCAGACGTTTATCCCAGAATTGCCACACTTAGACATAAACATGATAAGATTATTATAGCTCCATTAACTCATAAAACAAATGAACATAGTATACTTTTAAATGCCATCGACAAAATTTTGAAGTCAGATCCACATATAAATGAATTGCCAAATAAATCACATCAATGCAGCATTATTCCCTCAAGAAAAAAATGAACTGAAAAAGTTATTTAAAAAGATATAACGATAGGTTTGCGTACAAATTAACAGATCTCACAGAAACAAAACATTTTGAAATGTCAGTAAAGCTAACATCACATAAGCCCATCCACTCGAAAACATATAGGCTAGCACCAAAACAGAGAGAAGCTGTTCAATCTCAAATTCAGGATATGTTAGAAGCAGGGATAACAGAAAAATCTAACAACCAGTATGCTGCACCTTGCCTGGTAATACCCAAAAAGGAAGGGAGCATAAGATTTTTGACGGATTACCATAATTTAAACATAGTTCTACAGAAGCAAAACTACCCAATTCCACGCAGAGAAGATATTCTTCAAATGATTCAAAATACTAAGCATGTAACTAGCCTGGATATGTTCAGCCGATTTTATGCAATACCAATTAATAAGGATCATAGACATATATAAGCATTCAACGTAGATGAGATAGGCCAATTTCAATATTGCAGAATGCCGATGGG
The DNA here is from genome assembly GCA_003012365.1 of Medauroidea extradentata. Classification (NCBI taxonomy): domain Eukaryota; kingdom Metazoa; phylum Arthropoda; class Insecta; order Phasmatodea; family Phasmatidae; genus Medauroidea; species Medauroidea extradentata. The sequence goes on along the minus strand of PNEQ01085462.1, from coordinate 25,515 downwards.
ACTGTCAAGCAGCCCCAGATATTTTCAAGAATTTGTAAACAGAATGATAAGTGATACACGGCGGTAAACTGTTGTCAGTTACGCCGACGATATATTAATTGTAGGCAACACATTTGAGGAACACGTAAAAATCTAGAAACTGTTTTTAATTGAATGAGAAAATTTGGCATACAACTGAATAAATAGAAACCTTATTCACCGAACAAGAAATAACTGTACTAGGACACAAACTCACCCCTTCTGGTTTAAATTCAGACCCCAGAAAAATTAAAGCAATACAAGATATGCCATGCCCAGTAAACATAGTAAAACTGCATTCATTTTTAAGATTAACATCATATTTAAGAAATTACGTAAAGAATTATTCCCAGATCGCCCAAACACTAACGCATTTAACAACATATGCACTAAAATTCTTTTGGGACGTACCACAACAGTCGGCATTCCTTCAACTGAAACAGGTCATTACTACTGCACCAGTTCTTGCACCATTCCGCGACGACAGAAATACGATATTGGTGTGCGATGCTTCATAAACAGCACTAAGAGGAGCACTATTACAACAGGGTGCAGAGGATTTAAGACACATAATAGCCTATGCATCTAGGTCACTAGCACAAAGTGAACAAATTTGGAGCACCACAGAAAGGGAATTCGGGGCGATTAAATACTTTTGCATACAATTTTGACAGTATCTATATGGAACAAATTTCACAATTGAAATTGACCACATATCTCTATGATATTTTCACTCTATGTAGAAACACAACACTAAAATTCAAAAACTAGCGACAGCCCTTTCAGCTTTTCAATTCCAAACCAGAATAGTAGCTGGGAAGAATAACATTACAGCTGATTCCTTATCACGCCTACCACAGCCAAATAAATACAAATCGCAGACAATAGAAATAAATAAAAAAATTCAGTACCATCACTGTTACACAAACAAGAGATAGCTTATTCGAAGCACTGTCAACTGAAATTTTTCAAGATTTAGATAAAGCAGAGGAGGTCAAAAATACAATTACAAAACACATAGCTAGCAAATGGTCAGAATTTAGACTGTTAATCACAGACGAAAGTAAATGCCTAAGAAAAAATTATAAACCCCCACCCATCGAAGACAAGCCAGAAGAAATATTATTTAAGGCCACTATAGAATATTTCCAAGTGAGTATAGGTCTACTACATGCAGGTCAAGAGAAGAAAATAACAGAATTCACTGTTGAGGAGTTCATTAAACACGTACAGTTATATGCAGACGAAGTAAACAACAATAGAATATACTATCCTATTACAGAAAACACACAAAAGCAGCAAAGTATAGAATCTGATAATCTATCGTTATTCTACCTTCAACACTCCCCTTCTGATACATCGCCATTTCAAGGAGAATACATGCTAAAGACCCCAACATACGAAAAATAAAAACAGCTCTCACTGATACAGATAATGCATCTGCAGCTGACAGAAAAAAGGCCCATAGGTATGGTATGACAGCAAATGGTGAAATTTATCTTAAAGTTCACACTCCAGCAGGAGAAACACACTTAACAGTGGTACCAAAATACTATGTCCCAGAAATTTTTGCAGCTTTTCACGACCAAAATTTAGGAGAAAAAGATTTAGAAATTTTCAAAACTACCCAAGAAATTAAATAATCATACTTCTAGGAAAATATGGACAAAGACATAAAGGAATGTGTAAAAACATGTGAAATTGGTCAGAAAACGAAACCAGCCTAGAGTCCACCATATGGTCAGTTACAACCAATTGACCCACCTCCCACAGTTCATGCTCGGCAATAAATTGTAAAGGCTCACTTACCGTCACCGAGTCAGGTAATAAATACACAATAGCTGGAGCAGGATACACAACCAGGTTCGTAGTAGCTAAGGCAGTACCTTGTATTGATGCCGAAACTTGCGCGAATTTTATTAAAGACGTCCTAAAATTTGGCTGCCCCGGATTTGTATAAACAGATAAAGGTACTTCTCTAAAAAACGAGATAATAGGAAAACTACTCAGGGAACTAGACTTTAAGATACTGTAAACCACCTCCTACAACCTGCGATCTAATGGCTTGATAGAAGCCTTTTATAAGACACTAGGCCAGCAGCTTGTTAGCTGTACCAAGGTGACGCTATGTCAATGGGACAAATTCGTTGACTTCATTGACTTCATAATTTTTAATTACAATACTTCTGTCAACACCTCTTCAAAAATTCCCCCCTTCTACTTAGTCCATGGTACAAACCCGACACAGCCAGCTCAGGTGGTACAAAACAAACCACACATACGGACACCAGATTGGTTAGAAAAATTATAATAAGCTAGAAATCAGGCAAAAACAAATAGCTACTCAAAAAATCCAGGAAAGGAATTTCAATAAGCATATATAAACTGCACAGATTAAAGATAACGATCATGTTTGGCTTAAATCACAAAACAGGGCAAAGGCATTCAATTAGCAATACAAGGGCCCATACAAAATTTTAATAATTATGGGACCTAATATGGTATCGGTACGTATAAAAATCAGGGGCAAATGGATGCCGCAAACTGTAAACATGATAAATATAAAAAGAGCTTTCCTACGAAAAACTGTTGGCACTACAAGCTGAAAAAAATTAAATATTTTTAATAAACTACTTAACCTGATAGTATACTGTGAATCAGCACTCACCAATTTTTATTTCCAGGTCAGCAGCTACAGAATGGCGATACTGACATTATTTTTTTCCTCTCAATACAATTCACCCAACCTCTAAAACCCACATTCAGAGTACATACAGGTATCTATTAGTCCCAAGTTAAAATGGAAGTAATTTACGAATCAAGCATCCCGATAATCTATCAGATTCCACTACAAACACCTCAGCCAATAGTTAGCAACAGACAATGGCAACGCCTAATACGCGAACTGGAAAACAAAAACATGTTTATATAAAAACGCTATGCTAATATCTAAATCCATCGATGAGCTACAAAGCAATCAAATCTCTGAATATATGAGCGAACAAAATTCCCCGACACGAAGAAAAAAAGGGTTATAATTTTTAGGAGAAGCACTAGATTGGTGTTGCAATACCCTTACAAAGAAACACTTTCAACAGTTAATATCCAACGACAAAATGCTAGCAACCGATATGGAAAATCTAACATTATCCGTGAAAAACTACAACAAAGATATACATTCCATCATTGAAAACACAAGGGAGGCCACAGGACAGATAGATAAAATACTAAACATATTAGTGAAGACTATTAACAACATTATCATAACCTTACACAATAAGGAAGAAATAAATACAATAATGGAACTCTTAGGCACCAGCCAATAGTTAGCAATTGCGGCAGTACTCGAACTAATGAACTCACTGTTATCGGACCAATAACTCTTACACATATGAATCATTGCAGAATTTGTCACATACCGATTAACCTAGTCAAAAGAGTGTAATATAAAATTGTCCGGCTATTTACAAGCAAGGAAATATTATGTTGGAGATGTTTAACATGAATCCAAGGTAACCTCATACATTCCATATGTGGTCGGCTAGCGAAACTCAGTTGGTACCTCGGCACACTATTTCCTTGACAGTGACTTGAGCATACCTTTCCCCTGGAAATCAAAGACTGATAATTCAGAATGTATGTACTTTAGTTTCAAATTAGAGAATGTTGATGACGTCAACTTGAGAATAAGAATATTTTATATAATTTCCAAGTGTTGGATACCAGAATTACTTAAATGGAAAATAAATGACTAAAAATTAATGAAAGTGTGTAATGGATAAAATGATGCGTCGTGAACATACTTAATTACACTAACTAGCGAACAGGTCAAGATACCAGTCTTCTCCCCCAAACATTTTCTGGCAGACATTTAAGTACGTGACTTCCAAGATGAGTAGGAAATAGCGACTGAGTTTGTGACGGAGTGCAATGTGCGGCTAAAGGACTGGGCTCACCGGACTTCTGCTTTTAGGCCCTATACTCTGGGAGAAAATCCGCTGCTCCCGATTCAGTGGATGGCCGATGTCCGTCCTTGCGAATGAGGTCTACAGGTAAGAGACCTCGTTGAACTCCTGCACCTGGGTTCCTGATAGCAAATTCAGGCTCGGAAATTGGCCTGGCATCTTCTTCAGCTTCAGCGATGCAGTGGAAACCCCCAATCGACCTCGGATAAGCCTCTTCCTACCGGCGATCCTCGGCGTAGGTGGACAGTAGAAGTTACGACTCCTCGAAGTTCCTAAATCCGACAAATTTTCAAATTTATGCTTTCTCCGATTCCAGTATCTGACCAAACTACCAGAGGTTCAGTTTAAGGGCAATTTTAGCTGAAGTATTCTTTTCTGTCGTTCTCAACCCAATGCCTTCGCAGCTTTATCAAATACGTTATGTCTTGGTTGCCATCCGAACGTATTCCCCTTTTCTTTCAATAAAATTTTCTTCTTCCTTCACCCAAATACGTTCTAAACAAAAACTTCTGTTTATTTTTCTCTCACGCAGTTGTCTCGACTCCGTCTCGCTATTGCTCGTAGCACACATAGCTTTGGGATAGATTCTGGCCCTTAATCTGGTCACGATTCTCATCAAATCATAAAAAGCTATGTGAAGTAGTGAGAAACTTTGGAAACCGTATTTCCTGGGATAATAAATTATTATACAGTCTTAAAAACAAAGCACCATGTTTAAAAACTTCGTGGCTCAGTGTGTCTATGGCCAAAGATAAATTAAAAAATATATGTGAACTGGCCTGTAAACAACCACTAAATGACTTAATACGATATCTGTAGTATAGGTCGAATACTATATTACAAGGGAGCAGTTAACTATCAAAAATAGAACTTGCAATTTTACTAAAAGATATTGATAAATACTTCCAGGTACCGATCACGTAATGTGCTATTCCACAGTCACAACTCATCATTAAAATACAAGTTCCTATAGTGTGACGATCATCAAACTGGAAGATTTTCAGGATACATCCCACAGCGTTCCAATCTAAAAATAGATCTTGCTACACTACCGAGACACTAAGATTAGTAGCGATATAATATAATAATAACCTTGTATTTGAGTTACAAGCAGGGAAAGAAAAGGAATTAGGAATTTATCAGATCCCGGAAATATGTTACCCTAAAAAATTTTAATTACATTAAGGCGGCTATACTGTCACAACCAATAGCAAAAGTAAGCAATCGTGACGACTGTACATTTAATTGTATCAACGATTCAGGTATAAAAATTATGCAAATCTCAGTACAGCAATACCTAATTTCAAATTCCCCAAATATAATTGAAATTATTTATGATAATACACCAGTATCAACTAACAATCAACATGAGCGAATCGGAACATTAGAAGTCATTCTACCATGTACATGCAAAGTAATTATGGAAAGTACTGTAATTATTAGGAATATTTTGCTTTGCGATTCGCGTACTACACATATAATTAATATTCAGACAGCAGTACAGTGACAATGGCTAAAAGACATCGGTTTCCCAACCGATCAACTTAATATACACAAATATATTAGCATAACAAATATCTCAAATTTGTTACACACCGATTGGCATACAGTAACTAACATTACACAGACAACAGAGAAATGTGAATAGAGATTTCTGTCAACAAAGTTTTACAGACCAGGAATTTTTAAGATGTACATCTCATGAAAATTTCGCCTATATGCCGATATTCATATGGGCTATTTTCCTCACATCTGTAATTTAATTGACGTTAGATTAGTACAAATAGCAGCAAGGAACAGTACGATGACTAAATGTAGAAAAATCTCTAATATGTGCGAATTACCAACAGTGCAATAACAGGAAGTAGTATGTATTTACAACAAATAAAATTTGGAAACGGTAAATAGCGAACACACTTAATTCGTCAGTGTAATATTTTACATAATAATAAATTGTCAGTCAGTAGATGGGAATAGGGGTTTCGTTTCGGTGGGGCATGTGGTCGGAGTCGGAGCCTCGGCTGCCATCTTGCCAGCCGTCTTGAATTGTCGGCCATTTTTTCGGCCATCTTGTATTCCATTTTCTCTTGCTCAATCATTCTGTTAATTTTTCTCCTCTTGTATTCCATTTTCTCCTGTTCAATCATTCTGTTTTCTCTTCTATCATTCCATTACTCTGTGCTCTCTCATTCTTTCGAAAATAATCTAGGTTGTGTTCTTTGGCTTCCATGTTTTTTCCTGCTCTGTTATTCTTTCGAGAATATTCTAGTCGGCCACCTTGTATTTCGTTTTCTCCTGTTCTGTCATTCAGTTAATTTTTTCTCCTATTACTTCTTGGTCTCTCACTCCTTCGAGAATGATCTAGATAATGTTTTTTTTTGGCTTCCATGTTCTTCCTGCTCTGTCATTCTTTCGAGAATAGTTTAGAGCATGGGTCTCAATGTCCTGCTCTATCATTCAATTTTTTCTTATCTGCGATTCCTTCTAGCATGGCCCCACCGACTCGTCTCTCTCGGCTCCGACAGACGACACCCTCTCTCTAGGCTCCGACACACGACACCCTCTTTCCAAGTCATCAGTCTCTCTCTCTCTCTCTCTCTCTCTCTCTCTCGGCACCGACAGAAAACGCTCGCTTTCCATGTCATCAGTCTCTCTCTCGGCTCCGACAGACGACGCCACCCTTTGGATGATGTCACGTCCGCCATTTTGTTTTCGTGTCACATCATCCATCTTGTCGTTGATATTGTTGACTCATTCGGTGGTCATTTGTTAACTTGGAATTTTTTCTCCGCACATCGTCTGCTAGGCTTCGAGGATGTTTTGTTTTATTTTTTTATGTTTTTAATGTATATTTTTTAAACTATTTTCATTGTTACACAGTCTTTGGTGTTGATTGTGTCATTGAAATGCCCTCAAGTTTTACCGCACACAAGATTGCTGTTACAAAAACTTGATAGCAGCTCTCCAGGCTTGGGACTGGAGCTATGCAATATTATGACTAAACCAACATGTTGTATAGGCATTTTACAAAGTAGAAAAGGAAATATCTAATCCATTTTGAGAATTGAATCTAGCACAGTCTTTGGTGTTGATTGTGTCATTGCAATGCCCTCAAGCTTTACCGTACACACGATTGCTGTTACACAAACTTGATAGCTCTCCAGGCTTGGGACTGGAGCTATGCAATATGATGGCAAAACCAACTTATTGTATAAGCGTTTTACAAAGCAGAAAATGAAACAGCTAATCCATTTTTGAGAACTGAATCCAGCAAGAAAGATGACAGCCACAGAGAAAGTGTACAGATGGATAGATAAAGGAAGTGCAAAGATAGGCGAGATAATAATACCTCTAGTAACTGTAGTGCATGGGTGTGTGGACAGTGGTTGCAAGGAGAGGAAAAATTAAACATTCTGCAACGATTACAATTACATTTTTTGAGCCACAGTATGCCACCGTTTTGAAGGTCGGTAATCCCCACTTGGGCTACGATGTGCTGCTGCTAATGACTGGCGATTGTTTTTTTGTTCTGACAGTCTTATTGCTGGTAACCATGCGGTACTGTATGGATGCCATCGTCTAATATAATTATTTTATCGTCATGGTAAGACAAAGCTACTTTATTGATGGTTTGCGTGTAAAGGTCGTGATGGTGGGACTTGATGTTATTTACATTTACCCGCATTGTTTCTCTTTCTGTCAAAATTCTCTTGTAGTCCGGAAAAGTGATTTTATTGTGTACCGCTGACGACAGTACACTCTTGGCTTTCTTTACTTCCTTAGTGCCGCACTTGTAGCCATACATCTTGGCACGGAGGCCAACAAAATCACTCATAATTTCACCACTACATTCGTATTTAAACTTTCCGACGACTTTTTTATTTATTGCAGAATGGCATGGGTGAGTAGGTGGGTAGCAGCTGTTGTCAAACTCTGACATGAAAATGGGATCAGCCGCAAGGTCTTTGTAGTAGTCGTCTGTATGTATCTCATAAATAAGACTGTCAGTATCCGTATATGCCAATTGAATGTTGTCGCCGTACTTGTTCTTCGTGACATTGTAGTGGAAGGTGTACATCAATGTTTTGCTCAAACTAGAATGGCAAACCCCACGTAGATAGGCTTGTCTAGCATTATTCTTTCCTTCTACAGTTTTATGAGAGCCAAATTTTCATTGTAAACAGTGCGGCACTTGAACGATGGTCTGGCGATTAATTTCTTGGATCTGCGCTCTGTGCATACTAGTTGCATGGCCTGGCGTTTCCTGACATTTTCCATCTGTTTGCCGAAACACAAGTTATTCATTAACTTGAAAAAACCCTTTTCCAAGTTACCAGAGCCATCTTGTCGGCATCAAAGTGCTCGGAAGTATTGCAAAATCTGTCGACAGGCAGGTTCTCGGCAAGTGCGGCAAGTCTGGCAGACGTGAACCGGTACGTATCAAATAACTGCAGCGTCAATCTACTCCCCAGAGATTTGGAAAAAGTGATAAGTTTCTCTTCAGTGTAAGGTGTGATAAGTGTCTTTTTCGTCGTAGCCGAAGTGCTTAATGATGAAATTCTCATCGTAGACGAGATTGTTGAAGAGGATCGGCAACTTTTTCGGTCGTCGACGAAGTTTATTGCATGAATTACATGCTGGACCGACGAAATTACCAGTGAAATGGTCGTCGTCACACACCTTCCAGTTCGTCTCCGTGAATGGCTCGGAGCAATGGCAACAGACGGTAGCAGACAAATAACAATGAAGCTGACGACCGGAAAAAACAACGAGCCTATCAGAGAAAAAACTGATATTGTACACGGGAGAAGATGCCGAAACAAAGTTTATTGAAAACTTAGTGGACATTGGCAAAAAGGTGCATACAATGTACAAAGTTTTCAATAAACTTTGTTTCGGCATCTTCTCCCGTGTACAATATCAGTTTTTTCTCTGATAGGCTCGTTGTTTTTTCCAGAGGTATTATGCTGTTGTCTACATGCACGTACATGCAGAAACTGTGGGCCTCATGTTTCTGGTATCTATGAGTGAAGGAGGTGGTCGGGTCAGGCTGACATGTAGCAAGCGGGAGCAACATCGTTTCAAAGTCGGCGTAGACTACAATGGGCAGCTTGTCAGCGTTCTGAAAATGTTTGAATTTAACATGGGAATTTCAATTCTCGCCGGTTTAAGCGGGTTACATTGAACTTTATGTGCTGCCAGTGTCTCTGCCCCTGTGAGACCTGTCACTCTGGGCTGGTCATCGTACGACTTGAAACACACCTCTTACAGACGTGCACTGCTACATCGTGGGCTGTAATTCGTGATCGTACAAGCCTTGGAAAATCTGATATATATATATATATATATATATATATATATAATTGTTTGTTCCACCATCTGTAACGAGCAGCAGATCAATGTGCTCTGTCTTTTCTTCTTTCACTACACATGAGGGCACCACCTTTGTTTCGCCATCAACGTCGAGTAATGAAAACACATTGATGCTCACTGCCGGATTGTTCCTCTCAAAGGCCTTTACCTGACTTAGTGGCGTAGGAAAATCAATGTCTGTGAAATTGAATTTCTTACCCACCAAGTCACGATATCAGTCGTCCACACTTTCTGGATTCCGACCTTCAATGTACCGTGCGAAGAGAGCCCATTGGAAGCAGTGAGAATCTTGGTTCTGAGGATTAATCACTACATTCCTGATTTTTATGCATGCCGGAAGATCCACGTAGCTCGAGACATGTAGGGGGCCGTGCTTGTTTATACGTAACTGAAGCCGCCACACTTGAACTAGGCTCCAGCCACTTCCCTTCCCCTGATACTCTAGCAATTATAATTATTAAACGAATATACCATATCTTTAAGCATCTTTACTAAAGAAATTACTTTGGTCGCAAAATTTTTCTGGACGCATGGAACATTCTCGTGATGTGTTATTTCATCAGCTATGTTATTAGGTCGCTGCAAGCAACTGAGGAATTAATTGACCACTCTCATCATTTCAGGTCCTGCTACCATCCATCGCAACGAGGCAAAATTGTTCTCTGTCAGACCAATTCCACCACTTTAACTTTTAACAATTAAATTGTTTTGTTCGTGACATTCATCAATGGGCAACTTGTAAAATGCTCGACCATTCGTGTTTAGAAAAAAAATTTTCCTTGACAAAATGTTTCATATACACTCGGATGAGTTTTAGACAGAGACCTCATAAAACTAAGATGTACAGCCACATATATTGTATAATTAATACAATTAATACGATCCAGTGAGTGTAATTGCCACCACAGTTTCCAAAAGAAGGAGATTTTCCGAGCGAAATTGCCTTCCTGGACACTACGATCCCAGTTAAGTATTATTTCCCAATATTGGAACTGAGCTTGGCACCGAACGCTTTCTTCACGCCACTCTTGAAAATTAACAGGGAGTGAAGGTTTGTTTCGAACACAATAATTGAGTTAAGTTTCTGAGAGCAAGCCTAAAAGTGCAAAGGCAGTAATCTGATGAGCATGTTACGTGCATTTCACATGAGTCGTTCGAGCAAAACAATCAGCTGTTCCACTAGACTTGAGATTGTTCAAGAGCTACTCGCCATCCACTCCCTGAAAGGATTTGTCCCAGAACCTTTAACAAGGACATCATTTAGTGGAACCTCCCCCTCCCTTAAGAAAATTACTATTTTGTCTTCACCATCATGGCCATTGGATTTCCTTTGGTATTTCGAACAATGATTGGTCACACGCTAGAACAGGAATCTGCTCGGGAATCAACTGTACCACAGTTTCTCTAACTATATCCATTGCATGCTTCATCATAGCATTGAATGAAATATGCAGTTTACATGGTATTACGACCGATTTTTTTTGAGCACAACCATTGGTGATGATGCCCTCAGTAACATATATGTTTTTCAAAACATTCACTTGAAATTAAGTGGCATTAAGGAGATTCGGCATGATAGTGTTTCGCTGAAATATAACTGCATTTGGTGTCTCAACAATAAGGTTAGTGAGACGGCATATGTGGACAGATGCTTTCGAGGAAATTCGGTGGTTAGAGGACCCCATAATCAATTTTCACCACTTTTTAACAATTTAATCCCAATTTCACTAATTTCGTCTGCCTTGCAGTTTTTGTGTGTATCCATTGCACTTTTGCACAGACGTTAACAGAGTTTGAGCCCAGAAACCTTCCGTACAATAGAGCGGAACTACAAACAACTACGCTAAATAACGTCGAAATTATTCACGAAAACAAATTTATATAATATATTAACTTCTTAAGCTTATAGAAGTTGTACAACACGTCTAGATAGAAACGTAGAATAAAAATCCTGTATAATTTATTTCTCGTTTGTTGTACTTCTTTTTCGTTTCGTCTACATCGAAAGTTTACAAACTAAGTTTTCTTCTAAATGATATTGAGTTACCTCATAAAATAAAATATGTGCATAACTTTTTAGGTACTCATGTAAGCATCATTTTGACGCGAACAACACTTCAATATCTCTAATGTTTACATAAATATCATTGGCTGACTGAAAACGAATGTTATGCCTTTTCAACCCTTTAGGTGTCGAATTACGAAAAATCTTAATTTTACGTCTTAAATATTTGTATAAGTGAAGTGAAAGTCATGATGATAGACCATTCTGCCGAAGAAAAATTATTATTTATTAAAATACAAATATAACCTTTGTACAGTACCGATAGTTACAATTTTGATAAACCTTAAATCTTATTGTGTCTATTTACGTATCTCCATCCTGAGACAAAATTAAATTGAATATCACTATGGGTTCGATATATAGGCTATATCGAGAATTTATCTTAAACACATCCCTTTCGAATACCCATGAATCACATTTTATACTACTTTACTGATCTCTATATGACGTGAATAAATCAATAGTAAAAAATATTAAAAAAAACAAGCTTTTATTTCAATGCTCCAAAAAAGATGAAAATATTCTTTCAGTTAATTCAAATCCATATTAACTTATTACATTACACTATTTATATTATATAAAATCTTGTCGCGAGATTTGCCTAATTTATAAAAGACATATTCCTTTTATTCTAGAAATACTTATGTCAAGACCAAGTTACATATTCTTTTCGGGTTTATCTACACATGTAACTCTCGCAACGAGCTTTTATATAATATAAATTGTGTAACTTAACAAATTGATCGATTTGATTTAATTTAAAGTTCACTTTATTCTTTTCAGAAAATTTAAACAAAAGATTATTTAAAATAGTTTTTACCATTAATTAATATTTTCAAAATTATTTTTCCATGTTGTTCCCACGAATACAGAAGACATATCTGTCGACCCTCCCAAAGCTTTGTTTAGAAGGGTAGGAGCTAATATGTGATTGGTTCGCCCCGGTGCCCTGTGGTAGTATGTTCATGACATCATGTTGATGCCACTCATTCCTCGGCACGGCCTCACCTTGACTTGGGTGTTTGAAGGTATGCACCACTTATTTAAGCTTGAAGCTTACTTGTGCCTAATGTAACACAGTTCCGGGTTTGAGTTTCGAGCTTTCCTTTTCCTAGACAATTTTAATGCCAATTATATTGATGCCCATCCCTCCAAATTACACATCATAGTATGAAGACAACCAAGGTGTACTTTTAAAATTCAGTTGTAAGAATTTACCCTAACAATTCGACCCAATAATCGTATTCGGCGACTCAAAACTCCTCGGTATAACAAAATTTCGGACGGATTAGAACAACTAAATTTTTGATCACCATCTTACAACCGCCATTTTGAAAATTTTTTATCTTCAGCATTTGACCCTTTTCAGTGCCTACAACCATTGTTTGAGACCTACCAAACTATGCCTAAACTTTGCCGACATGTAACTCTTTAAAATTGGTATGGCGGCCATCTACTTTTCCGCCATTTTGAATTTTTTTTAACCACCGTCATAATCTTCCTAGGGTGTATGTCGATATTAGTTAAGACACGACCCCGCTAAATATTAACATTTAGCCGGCAGTAGTAGACCTACGCCTTATCCTCGAATAGCGGACGTCATTATTTTATTGGTATTCTCCTCAGCAAACCCTTTCATTTGATACTCATATCACGGGAGTTTATCAAACATAACTAGTCCGCCATCTTGGGTGGTCTGCCATATTGGATTTAGAATGACATCACATTGCTAAACATGCATTGCCATCTAAACTAAACGGGTATGCAAAATTTCAGCGCAATCGGATATGGTTAGCTGTTTTAATATTCAGTTGCAAGAGATAACCCGAACAAACATACGAACATTGCAAGTTACAAAAAAGCTTTCAAAAGATGGTCCGCTGCTTTCAAAATACATCGACGATGAATTGAAAACACATAAACACATTTAATCTCTTTACACCTCCTTATGTGAGTATTTTACCTTTTTTTTTTTTTTAGACCAAATTTTGAAAATATATTTAAACGGTATTTTGGGAATTTACATAAGCATCAATCTAAAGCATAGAGCACGCAGATTCCTCGATTGATTCAATAGACATGGAGGAATAATCAAAAACACACTTAACATAGTTTCACCCGTTAAATTATCAAATTTTGAAATATTGTCGAGTCTTACTTTAGCCATTTGCGTACATACCCAATTTAAGTAAATCTCACACCCATAACTAATTGTGTCTCAGCTAGACTATAGGCGACTAATAAAACATATGCCCCCCCCCCATTTAATGCTCGGGGGTAGAATTTGGAAAAGTCCTTAAGTTACTTTTTGGGTATTTTCATAAGCATTATTTTGAAGTGAAAAACAACTCTTTATCCCAATGTAACCCATGTATATCCATTATTAATCGGAAACACATTTAAGGTATTTTCACTCCGTTTAATGTCGAATTGCGAGGTATCCTGGATTTGGGTAATATGAATTTTCTGTGTGTCTCATTGAAGAAAAAACCCGATGACAGTCCGTCAGGTTCGAGCCCTAGCGACGTTTATTCGGCGATACAATCCACTCCTTTTCAACCCCATTTAGGTTGAATTTCCGAAAATCCGTACTTAGTGTTCGCCTACTACCTGAGGTGAAACCACACAAAAATTTCGCGATTCTAGGTCCAGTGGTTTGGTCTGCAGTTTCATGTATCAGTTAGTGTGAGACAAAAATAAAAGTTATAGTACTGAAACAACAAATTAAGGTATGTATAAAAGGCCTATTGACGAAGTCAACGTGAAAAACAACAAGAAGTTACCAGCATAACTGATAAAACTACTTTCCCGAAATAGGGTGTAATTTAACCCTCAAAAATAAAATTATTTACGTTATCTAAAGATACAATTTTATACTATAGTATAAAACGTGTGGTACACATATATAATAAGAAAGAAATATATCAGCTTGCTGAGTAATATGAGCGTACACAGTTTAACAAAATCGTGGAAAAAGTTTCTCAGGTGTCTTTCTATTATAAAGATAAAAAAATAGACGTGGTTTCAAAAAGATTCCAAAAGGATGAAAGAGATACGCAGCTTTATATGTAGTATGTACACTAAGTTTGATAAAACGTCTGAAAATATTTCATCAGATAAGTTATATTATAAAATATTTATGAAAATGGTTATCAGTATTAAATTATGAACACAGAATGAACGAAATACACAAACGTAGAACGAACTTTGTATGCACCAGAATCAAATAAAACAGAAAAATATTTCCAAAGATATGTGACTACGGTACGCTTAAATGTAAATATGACAACCATTTTGATAATATAAACAAAGGTTGAAACAAATACACGAAAGTTAAGTCAGCTTTATTTGTAATATATGTGTTCCAAGTTCGTTGAAAAAAAAACAATATTTCTTAAGATATGGTATAATAAGCTAAAAATAAACAAACGGCAGCATTTTGTTAATATAAACACACGATGAACGAAATACACAAAAGTCAAGTTTGATTTGAATGTAGCGTATGTCTATCAAGTTTACTGGAATTCCGAGAAATATTGCCTAATATCCTACGTAATACTACAGTAATATTGAAAAATTGGCCAGTATTTTGAAAATATGATCACCGGAAGAACGAAATACACAAAAATCAATTAAGCTATGTATGTAGTACCCTACAGTTTATGTGTATCAAGTTTGGGAAAATTCTGAAAAATACTTCCTTAAATTTATAACACTACGCTAAAAATGTAAAAATTTCCCCCATTTGGTAAATATAATCACAGGATGTGTGAAATTCGCATTAGTTAAGTCAACTTTACAGGTAATGTATGTACACCAATTTTGGTAAAATTCTGAATTAATTTTATTACTTTACATTATGTTAAAACAAATAAAAATGGCCGCCATTATTAAAATATGAACACAAAATACACGAAATTCACAAAAGTCAGGTCACTTTTATGTGTAGTATATGTTGATCAAATTTGATGGAATTCCATTTTACAGTTCCTTAGAAATGCCCGCCATTTTGAAAATATGCATAAGGCGTAAACGAAATGTACGAGTCAAGTCAGATTACAACATTATATACGTATACAAAGTTTTATGATATTCGGTCCACTGGTTGATACTTTTTTTGGGGGAGATGCGCGCACACGGGCGCACACACACATAAAGAAAGGTGATCTCACAAGCCTACATTTTCCTTCGAAAAGTTGGCTAAAAATGACCAGAAACGAGACATAAATATATTTCAATGCAGAAAACACGCCGAAGAGAAAACTGGCGAAAGTAGCACCCTTCTTTCCACAACATATGAGATGTTCCGGGGAACTGAATTTCTTATTTGTTGTTTAATTTTTCTGAGAACACCCAAATCTAATTTTCTTTTAGCTTCTTGATTGTTTGTGAGGATTTCTGCGTATCGGCTGGATTCACTAGCTATGGGGCATGCATGTCTATAAAAAATCCAAGTTAATTCTTCTGGTGAAACACCATTTTTAAATTTGCTGAAACCCATCAAAATTTACATTACTCAGTTAACCAACTGAGTCTGCAATAGTAACTTGCCTTGTTAAGTAAATTTTAAGAATCTTCTAACTTCCTCGGTGATATGATTGCATGTCATTTGGCAACTTGAAATCGTTCAATGTGTATAATAAATACGATTTTTAAATGTTATTTCCGCTTTCTAAAAGTAGGACTATATTTAAAAACTATTCAGATATTGACTAAGTAGCATATGTATGTTCCTGAAAATGTTATAGGTTACTGATGATACACTTGTCGCTTGTCGATTTTGTGGTTAATGACAAGAACTAACCAAATAATCTAAACTGTATCAAAATCTGTACTGATAGCAAACATCTTACTTGCTTAGAATAATACTGGTAAAAATGTACTTGTAAGGTGCCAAATGATGTATGTGCTGTTTTCGACAACGAGTCTTTGTGACTCAAGGATACCAATATGATTCAAAATAAATTTAAAAAATATATAAAAATTACGTAAATTAATTAATTCTTACTCCTTACTCAACCATTCGCATTTTACAATAGAAGTATTAATAAAAAAATAAAATTTATTAAAAAATTTAAAAATCAATTTAATTCAAAATTATGCTTTATACTAGAATTAGGTGATTCGGGATAAAGTGAGCACTCAAAAAAGCCCTGATTAATTTCTATTTTCTACCAGTTCATATCTTTCTGCTGCATGTATGCATAAACCTTACGACGTGCTTTAATTTTCATAATCTTGTATGATGTCTACATCTCTAATTTATACGACACGCACTATTGCCATTACGAATCTCGTAAATATATACACATTAAAATCGAATTTGTAACTCAAAACTGCCACAAAAAATACATGACACAATGACACATGCAATTTAAGAATTCAAATTCCGTTCAGTTATACTGCCATGAAAGACGACGCACTCGACAAAAACAACAACGTATTTTCTTAGGGTGTGAAACAAAAAAATAATATTGCTGTTTCTAAATCATGTTACTTATGTTGGCGATCGTAACACATTACAGCTTACAGATTACCAATGAGATAAAGGCCATTTCTTATACTTTTGAATGTGTTTTATCAGAAATCCATACACAGTAAAAACATTTGTACATTTACAAGGAAAATCTTGTAAACTGTTATCAGATCATTATCAGTCAGGTAAAAAAGTAAGATGTCAGAAACCTTTTACAGTGGTTACAAATATTGTAAACAACCTATGGGAACTAGTAAAATAAATGTTAATGAGCAAATTTTTCGATTTGAAAAAGAGTAAACCTAGGAGACCTATCACATTTTACAAAACATTTCGTACTTTAACACAAAAATTTTTTGGAAACTAGTTTCCAACAATAAATTTGTAACACTACAAAAATTGTTGTAATGTGAACCAGTTATTAGCTGTAAATATACAAAATTTGTTTGTATATTTACATAAATGTTTGTAAATATACAAAGAAATTTGTAAAAGTATAAGTTTTTTGTAAACGTTAAAAAATGTTTTGTAGTGTTACAAAAAAAACGGTTTTGTAAAAGTACAAAACTTTTTTAGCTGTGTATTGATTGCACAGCGGACTAACACGACAAAGCTTCCAAGCTAAGCGGCGAAAACCTCGTCTCTGACGAAAACCTAACTCTGATGCCTCCTGTCGGTGGAATTTTGAACTACGTCAGCAATTCGCTAAAGACTGTTGAAGTTGAACGGCCCGAACGCATCACTTTCTGCTGGCGCTAAAGTAATATTATACAGTCAGTAGGTATGTCAATAATATCATAAATAAATATTTTATAGTACATGTATTAAATACGGAGAGATCGATTCCTTTCGATGTTCTTTCAGTAATGTTGTATTTAACTATAAAATAAATGGAACTACATGCGATAATTCGTTGCCAACTGTACAAGTAATAATGTGACTTAGTGTTGTGAATTTTGAATTACATGCAGCAACGGATAATTATATTTTTCGAAGGTTAAATCTTTTGTGCTCACTTTTGCTCCCGAATGATATATAATAATACATGTTTGCAGAGCACGCCCTATTCTGGGGTCTCCCACGACATACTGCACTACTTTAAAACACGGTACACTACCTACATCTGACCTGTAAAACGTTGACCGACCAACTGATACACTTCTGTTTAACCAAGAAATTTAACATCTCCCAGCCTACACCTCCATTCTTGAAACCACCCATTAAGTTATAGCTGCTTATCGTGAAACAACATCGCAACGTTAAGAAGGATATAATATTTGCCTTGGCTTTTGTCTCAGAATAATTCTGTACATAACGCTGTAATAGGGCGTCAATATAACATTGTGTATATTTTAAATACAATACGTATTATATAATTTCATTTGTTCGGCTTGTGGAAGTACCGAGAATGTAAGATAAATCTGTTCTTTTTCGTTCAGCAAAACCAACAGCCAAACTTATTACATAACTTGATCGATTTTAATTTCAAACCATATCTTGAGTTTTGTTGTGTGCTCTGTCATAATCTGAAGCCCGTAAATAAATTAATACAAAAATTGTGACGAAATGAAATTTACTAAAATTTTCGTTTAATATCCCACGTCAACAAGTTTGATGAAATAACTTGACTGATTTTAATTTCAAACCATATCTTGAGTTTTGTTGTGTGTTCTGTCATAATCAGAAGCCCGTAAATAAATTAATACAAAAATTGTGACGAAATGAAATTTACTAAAATTTTCGTTTAATATCCCACGTCAACAAATTTGATGATAAAATAAGAATATTGGATATTTTAGTGATTATATTATTGTTAACATTGGTGTTTGTTACGAAAGCAACGAAAACTATTTGAGATTAAAACGTAACTTAAACACTGTAGTGTTTTGCTAGCAGTAAATGTCAATAAAAGTGGACTGCTAATACAGTAAAACGGATAAATTCTATAGTCACAACACTGGATACAGTTCTATATCAAGCCGAGTTCGGTCATCCAGTTACCCAACGTATAATAGACTGAGAAATTTTTAAGACACTCCCTTCAACGATAACAATTGAAATAGTTTATTTTAAATTGTTTCTTAATATTTAACTTTTGAGTTACCAAGGTGAAATATATTAACCTGCTACATCTATGCTCACAAGATGTAAAAAGATACTAATTGACTGAAGAATAAGAAAAGTCGGGCTTAAAAAAACGCTTACTGTATCGGTGAATAACATACAAACGTGACGTAAGCTTCTACACACCATAGAACGAGTTATGCCAGAGAAAAATATCTGTGCAGCCGGAGATAATGAGAAAGTTATAAATAAGACTGGTACAGGGAGGATTGTCAGTATCTGTGTTTTAATCAAAGTTGTGACTAGTACTTACGTTAGGAAACGGCTGTGATTTATCTAAAAATGGATAGGGTTTACGATAAAGAAAAATAGAAAGTTAGTTGTCTTTCTGGTAGATTCAGAGAAAAACAACGCAAAAAATGTTTAAATTTATCATTATTCGACTACAGGTCTTAAATAACAATAAATCTTTGCTAGTACGAAAACTAAATGGCTACTTTTTAACAATAAATTATTTTCTGAACGTAAGAAGTTATTACCTTAATATCATTTTCATGTTTGAAATTTTAAAGATTTAAGGCGAAACCAATTTACTGGTATTTGAAAAAACCGTTTCATAATTTCCTATGCGAAAAATTATCTCTTTTTTAAATGAAAGTGAGAGACAATTCATATGTCTCTCAATACGCCCAAGTTCTGAGCTAGATATAATATTAACTGCAGTAAAAAATGTGATATTTTGTTCAACTGATGGGTGTGCCTAACCGAACAGGAAATGTGTGCACCCGTGAGTAAAATATAACTAATATACAATTTAAAAATTAATTAATAAAAATTAAATTTTATGTAATAAAGCTATATGATGTGTTAAAAAGAGCAACACGATAAGTGAAACCCCACCTTAATTAGACGCTGATGTCTTCTGACAACGGCTTGAAAACAAAAATCTCTAGTTCCTGCTGTCTTTTGTGATGAACAATATGGATTCAAAATGTTAAGTGCTGTGTAGCACCTAGCTTTAAAGTATTTTTTACTCTTTGAAAGCTGATTCTGAGCAGAGGAAATACTGATAGCTATGAAGATGTAACCATAGTGTAGTAGAACAGAACAGCTTATAAACCAGCACGTAGTTTCATACGTCCACTGCATAGACAGTGCTTTAGACGATGCTTACGCAGTTTAGCATAGTACTAAGGTCGAGATTACTAAACAATAGCAAATTATAATGAAAATCATTATAGTAGTGTCCACTGATATGATTCTTTTATGCGCACGTAGCTACCTCTGTTTATTTATATAAATAAAAATGAAGACATGATTTACCATTCAACGAACCATGTAGTAATAACAGTGTCTTGTTTAAGTATTTAAGTGATTCCATTATTGCCAATGAGCGAGATAGAACATATGACACATTACATTTTATATATTGCCAACGTAAGTAAGTACCTTCATATTAAACCACAGACTGTAATGAAATCTACAACACTACACATTAAAAATTAAACTCCAACTTTATTACTGTGACGTTTATTTCACTCAAACTTGAAAACTACATATGGCTCATCAAATTACCCCTTTTTGTTCCTTTGTGTTTTACTGGTTGGATAAATTTGTTAACAAAACGCAAAATGCCCTTTGACTAGATTCATATATATATATATATATATATATATATATATATATATAATATATATATGTATATATAATACATACACACATACATACATATAGGGCGTATCTTTAACGAAGTCAAATATTTTGAAGACGTGTTCCTTAAACAAAATCATGAAATAAAGTTCATATGAACATGGGTCGAAAACCCAATAGATTGGGAGGAATTTGGGGATTTGTCCTTAAGGATGTTGATAAAATCATAATTTTACTTCTTTATGAAACAGTGTAAGTTTTATAGGAAATACTTGAGAGTACAGTTTCCTCTTACGAAACAATTTTATCATTCATAGTTTTCTCATAACGGTGCGCCAAAGTCAAAATTTGCTTGTTCTGCTGCCATGCAAATAGTGAAATCCAACTGACCTACTTGAATAAATAATTCACTGCGACATTACACTCCATTAACTATGCAATAAAGTATTTTAAAGACCATGACACAATATTTTGGAATTTTTAAAAAATTCGCAAAACTACAGGCAAAAAGGTTAAAAATTCAGCAATATTTTTAAATACAAAAAGTACTCACGGGATTGTTTAAAAATGTTTTATTACGTAGCTCGTGGCATGTTATTTCGCTGTGAATTATTTCACTTGCACATTTCAATTGGTTTTCACTATTTGCATGGCAGCAGAACATGACAATTTTGACTTCGACGCACCGTTATGAGAAAACTATGCCAATTAAAATTGTTTCGTAAGACAAATAGATATTTCAACCAAGAAATTTCGTATATGTGCCGTGCTCTCAGGGAAATACATTCTGTGAAGCAGTTCTTTAAAAACATGGCACATAATACAGTAAACTAAAACTAATCATTCTTTATTTTAATGATACACAGGACAATTACTTCAATGCCAACTGCACTAGTCCGACTATTTGCAATGCAGTAAATGTAGCTTACAGATGGGCTCAATCCTTTACGGACAGCCACTTTCCTTCCAATATCCTTAATTTCCGGAAATACACGTTATCCATTAGACATTTACTTTCAACTAAATAATGTTTTGTGAACCTTTATGAGTCTACCTTGTAAAGGTAATGTAGACTGTTGGGATTACCTTCCTGTCTGTTTGCGCGAAACTCTGTTAAAAACTTTTGAACCCATGCAACGAATTTTATCGAACTAGGTACACATATACTTCTTAGTAACCTTACTTGAATTTTGTACATTTCCTTTATATCGTGTTCATAGTTTCAAAATGGCGGAAATTGTAAAATTTGCGATCACATTTCATAGCTAAGGAATCATATGTTAGCATTTAATCAAACTTGGTGTATATAAAGAACGTACAAGAGCTTTTAGTTTTATGTATTAAGTCTAAGCAATATTTTCATATTAAAAATGGCGGCCGTTTGTATGGTTATATCGTAAAATGTTATATTAAAAAAAAATACATTTTTTATAATTTAATCGAAGTTGGTACACATATGCTACTTAGTAAGCTGACTCTAAATTTGTGTATTTCATTTATAACTGTATTAAGATTTTCAATATGGTGACAGTTATTATTTTAGGAATAATATGTCATATCTAAAGGGAATATTTTACCGAATTTCATCAAATTTGATACGCATATGCTACATTCCATGCTGACTTTAAGGGGTACTATTCCCTAAATAAATATTGTTGAAATGAACTTAAAACTATTTATTTTGTAGTAGAAATAAAATACAATCACTGAAGAAACATTATTTTCAAAGAAAATATTTTAAATATATTTTTAACACTTTAAACGAAATTTTAAATAGTAATTTTGCAGCACTTACAGCAATAATGAAAACGTCTATTAAAATACTGCATTCTCTTGCTAGATTAAAGTACTAGGAATATGTCACATTCTGTTTCTAAAAACCATTGTTTAAAATATTTTACTAACGTATTTTACATGCATATGTAAATTCATTTATTCATATTTTTGTTATGCGATTTCGGTAGCAAATTTAGACACTTTAACCAACGATTTGGAATAAAGAATACTGCAGCATGGCATACTGTAACATTTAAATTAATTTTGTAAGCAATAATATTTCAGTTTTGCAAACTGGTTAGCAAAACGTAGACGCAAAATCAAATGTATGTAACGATGAGTTGGGTTGACAAATAGTTCCCTATGAAGTGCTTCCATATGGCTGAAAAGACGCGAAATATTTGGAGTCTGTGTGGAAGTGTGTTGTTCCCTCCCCCTATCTTATTGACGGACATGATAACGTGTGTCACGAACAGTTGGAAGAAGAGAGTGCGAGAAAGAAAGAGACAAAATGTAGTGGAAAGAAAGAAACGTGCATACAGCAGGCTGTCTTACAGATCCCATCGCTTGTTCTTGTAGGGGAATATGAGCCTTGGGGGGGGGGGGAGAGGACAACTCCTGCATATTGTTACCATATCTTTCAAAAGTTGTTGGCGATCTGTCGTGGCAGGGCCGACAAAACAAGCAGAGGCACGATAGCCAAGCCCTCTCTACCTGCCTTGATCCAAGCCAGCAGGCACTACCCAGCCTGTTCCTCTGCACTATCAGCATTTACAGAAACAGAAACATTACATTTTTTTAACACTTGTATTGTTATAAGTACGTTAACATGTAAAATTTAAATCGATTTCAAAACATTTGCCATTTCGAAAGTTTTATCTAAAAGGCAATCAATTCGGTAGGAGTTTCAAGGTCGTTTCACCAAAATTTGGGATCGTTACGATTTGAATCGACTATAGAATAACATGTAAACGTGGATCGTATTAAAAACGAATCGAAAGTAAAAACAAGCACACTCAGCAATTGTAGTTTCGAACTACGGATTTTAAGTTTACTGCAAGTGCGTGTTTGTTGCAGATCGTCAGTAGGAATGTGTGATCCTCAGACGTAGTTTAGTTTTATTAGAAAAACATATCAATTTCCTCATATCCATTTTCAGTTCTATTTGCAATGTAGGTCTACTAATTAGCAGAATGAAAAATAAAAGGTAGGTTATGTTTATTTATTTCACTTCAGCCGACATACCTACTTTAAATTTAAACATTTTCCAAACAAACAAATACTCTCAGCTCACTGAAATCGATTTCAGTCGAATCCACACTTAGCATGTAAACAGGTATCGTTCTTAGTCGGAGTTCAATACTCAATTGGTTTTTAAAATTACATGTAAACATACTATATGAATAATTATCTCACTGAAGGTCTCGCATATCACTGCATGAATATTCGCATGAGAATGAAGATTATAGGAAAGTATAGTAATTTTTATTTTAGCGTTATATTACAACGCCTGTCGTATAAAAATATGACTTGGAATATTGACACTACATAAAATATTCCAGCCTAACATAACCTTCAATGATCTTGTGCTATCCAGTCTCTGGTATATCGCCCATGTTCTCTGCCAGTACAGCAGCCACTACCGTGTAATAAGAATATTCCTTGCCAGAAAGCGTGGTGGCCTGTATGGCAGCTGACGTATCGGAAAACGTGACAGCGTGTATGGGGGCTGTTAAGGTCTCAGGGGAAGGGAATGGGCTTAGATCTCGTCGAAATCGAGGTCTTTAGATACGGTGTTACACAACTTAAGGGCGCCGTCTACTAGAAACGTGAAGAGGCGCGCAGACCTTTAACAATCCTGATTTCATTCGAAAACCATTCAACGTGTTGTCACGCGGTTAGGCTACGAAAAGCATTTAAGGATCTTAGTACAGATCTATAATATTGCCATTAACTGTTATCGTTCCTAACAAGTATTTTTTTTAGTGTGAAAGTGACCGAATTGGGACTTTTGACCCTGATTTTATGTAAGAGTAATCATGTTCACGATATTCTGAATATTATAGACCTGTAGAGCGACTCTTTCCCTTTCGTCGCGTAAGATAAAATAATAGTGTCTTCGTTTAAAGTCTTGATGTCCACGAGGGATTACTAAAGCATTGATCGGTGTTAGAACACGTCCGTAAGGTGCTGCCGCCATCCTTCCTCTTCCACTTTGAACCTTCCTCCGTCGCAAGGCTCGTGTTAGGAAGGAAGGTTCAAAATGGAAGTGATAGTACGCCGTGCGCGGTGTCAGTATCGTTGCTGATGCGCCCGCCACACTGCTAACCTAATCTGCGGGAGATACGCGCGCATGGATCTCGTACGTATTGGATTTCCAGCGCCGTCGTCCACCTTCTTACACATTCTTGCCGACTAATAGGTCTACAATTCGTTTTCTAAAGAAACTGATAAAGCTTCCAGTGACGATCCCGCTTATTTGGCTTGCAGAAAACTCAATATCTGACTGGACTCAGTGAAGCAAGTTCAAATATTTTGGTAAAATTATTAAGTATGTAGTGTTCTTATTTCATAGCCAATATCTAGTTACATTTATTTATTTACAAAACATGTTTATTAAATTCCAGATAGTATTTTCAAAGTTATTGGCGAAATTCCATATGTTTGCAAGTTTAAGGCGCTCATTACCTATAAAGTAAAATGCAGAGTTAAAATTCGAAATCCGCACACTGCAGATTAAAAAACGTGTATTTATAACTTGTGACGGCCCTATTTTATTGATACTTATATATATATATATATATATATATATATATATATATATATATATATATATATATATATAGATTAATGTAGTTTAGGTTAATTATGATGATTGATTGTAATGAAGGGGCCTTTATTGTCATATGTAACATATTGTCATCCATTCTAACTTCAGTATTGATTGTGAGGGGTCTGTGGGATCCTATGATAGGCCAGTATAAAAACACTAGAAAATATGAATATTACTAATATTATCACAGAGGTATCGTGTCTGGTATCGTTTTAACCTGTGGAATGTCACAGACTCGAATATGCTAGTAATATTAAGATAATTTTATGTATAATGATTTTAGTTTTTAAGAGTG